>JAKFGQ010000241.1:0-37337 GCA_021498475.1 Saguinus midas | reverse complement strand
TGGTTTGGGCTTGGCTGCTCAAGCCTGTAATCACAGCAGTTGGAATGCTGAGGTGGGCCAATCGTGAGGTCACAGGTTCGAGACTGGTCTCGAAGAAAGCGCAGCCCGCTCCCTATCAAATACAAAAAATCAGAAAAGCAAAAGAAAGCTAACACGGTTTCGGCGTGTGCTCGCTTCGGCAGCACCTACGTTGAAATTGGGACGCTAGACAGAAGGCCGGCTTAGCCGCAGCGCAAAAGTGACAAGCAGAGGGGAGCTGCGTTCCGTAAGTATATGGATTTCCTTGTGGCTTTTTTGGTGAAAATCAAATAAAGACCGATTTGAGGTACCGAAAATAAAAATTGGAAGTTAGCTGGACGTGGAAATGCGGACACCTGCAACGCCAGCTACTTGAAGGGCAATGCAGGTAAATCGCTTGAACCCAAAACTCAGGTGTTGCAATAACTAAAATCGCCATCTTGTACTCCAGCCCGGGTGAGAAGAGAAAAACAGTATGTCATAAAGAAAGGCGGGGCGGGGGGTGGAGTCACTCAGCACCTCGTCACCTTACGGTTGCGCGCACTCGCCTGTATGATTACTCCTCTTTTCTCTTTGTTTCTTGTTTTTCTGAGGCGTTTCTTCACCGGGATGCCAAGGGTGACCTCGAACTCGTGACCTCATGTGATGCGCCCACCTGGGCCCCCCAAACTGGTAAGGTTGCTGGCGTGAGTCACAGTGGCCAACACAATCTCTCTGATTTCTTTTTAACAATAAAGTCGAGCGGGCGAGCACGGTAACCCACAGGAGACTTTCATCCAGGCTCCTCGAAAACCAAGGTGGGCGGAGAACGAGAAGTTGTGGGTTCGAGACCCGCCCGACCAGCATGGTGTAACCCAGTCTTGAAAACGAAAACACAATTGGGTTTGGGCTGGGCTGCTCAAGCCTGTAATCACAGCAGTTGGAATGCTGGGGTGGGCCAATCGTGAGGTCACAGATTCGAGACTGGTCTCGAAAGAAAGCGCAGCCCGCTCCTTACAGAAAACAGAAGATCAGAAAGAAGTTGAGGGGGTTCAGCGTCTGCTCGCATCGGCAGCACCTACATTAAAAGTGGGACGCTAGACCGAAGGAAGGCTTGGCCTCAGCGCAAAAATGACAAGCAACGTGTTGTAGCATTCGAAATTATATCGTTCCTCTTCTGGTATTTGGTGGATATCAAATAAAGACAGATTAGAGGTACAAAAAATAAAAATACGCAGTTAGCTGGACGTGGAAATGCGGACACCCGCAACGCCAGCTACTTGAAGGGCAAAGCAGGAAAATCGGTTCAACCCAAAAAGCGGGTGTTGCAATAGGCAAAATTCGCAATGTTGCACTCCAGCCTGGGTGAGAAGAGAGAGACAGTATGTCATACAGTAAGGCGAAACGTGGGGTGGAGTCACTCGGCACCTCGTTTTGTAACAGCTGCAAACACTTATCGGTATGATTGAATGTATTTATTTATTTATTTACTTATTTATTTATTTTGCTATTCTTCTTTTATTGTGAGGTGTTTTTTTTTCACCGGGATGCCCAGGCTGACCTCGAACTCGTGACCTCAGGTGACCCGCCCACCCCGGCCTCCCAAAGTGCTAAGATTGCTGGCGTGAGACAAAGCGCCCGGCACAATCTCTCTGATTTCCTTTGAACACTAAAGTCGAAGGGATGAGCACGGTGACTCAGGGGAGCCCGTCATCCAGGTGCCTAGATGGTCGAGACCCGCCCGACCAACATGGGAAAACCCAGTCTTGAAAACAGAAACACAATTTGGTTTGGGCTTGGCTGCTCAAGCCGGTAATCACAGCAGTTGGAATGCTGAGGCGGGCGAATCGTTAGGTCACAGGTTCGAGACTGGTCTCGAAAGAAAGCGCAGCCCGCTCCTTACAGAAAACAGAAGATCAGAAAGAAGTTGAGGGGGTTCAGCGTCTGCTCGCATCGGCAGCACCTACATTAAAAGTGGGACGCTAGACCGAAGGAAGGCTTGGCCTCAGCGCAAAAATGACAAGCAACGTGTTGTAGCATTCGAAATTATATCGTTCCTCTTCTGGTATTTGGTGGATATCAAATACAGACAGATTAGAGGTACAAAAAATAAAAATACGCAGTTAGCTGGACGTGGAAATGTGGACACCCGCAACGCCAGCTACTTGAAGGGCAAAGCAGGAAAATCGGTTCAACCCAAAAAGCGGGTGTTGCAATAGGCAAAATTCGCCATTTTTCACTCCAGCCTGGGTGAGAAGAGAGAGACAGTATGTCATACAGTAAGGCGAAACGTGGGGTGGAGTCACTCGGCACCTCGTTTTGTAACAGCTGCAAACACTTATCGGTATGATTGAATGTATTTATTTATTTATTTACTTATTTATTTATTTTGCTATTCTTCTTTATATTGTGAGGTGTTTTTTTTTCACCGGGATGCCCAGGCTGACCTCAAACTCGTGACCTCGGGTGACCCGCCCACCCCGGCCTCCCAAAGTGCTAAGATTGCTGGCGTGAGACACAGCACCCGGCACAATCTCTGATTTCTTTTGAACACTAAAGTCGAACGGACGAGCACGGTGACTCAGGGGAGCCTGTCATCCAGGTGCCTAGATGCTCGAGACCCGCCCGACCAACATGGGGACCCCCAGTCTTGAAAACAGAAACACAATTTGGTTTGGGCTTGGCTGCTCAAGCCGGTAATCACAGCAGTTGGAATGCTGAGGCGGGCGAATCGTTAGGTCACAGGTTCGAGACTGGTCTCGAAAGAAAGCGCAGCCCGCTCCCTACAGAACACACACGAGAAAGAAAAACATACAAAAGCTGAAACGGGTTCAGCATGTGCTCGCTTCGGCAGCACCTACATTAAAATTGGGACGCTGCACAAAATGCCGGCTTGGCCGCCGTGGAAAAATGACAAGCAAAGTGTCGTAGCATTCGTAATTATCTTGCTTTTTTTTTATTTATTTTTGTGTAAATCAAATGAAGACAGATTTGAGGTACACAAGATAAAAATAGAAAGTTAGCTGGATATAAAGGTGCGGGCACTTGCAACGCCAGCTACTTGAAGGGCATTGCAGGACAATGGGTTGAAACCAAAAGGCAGGGGTTGCCATAAGCAACAATCGCAATGTTGCCCTCCAGCCTGAATGAGAAGAGGGTAACAGGATGTCATACATAAAAGCAAGGCGGAAGGTGGAGTCACCCGGCACCTCGTTGTGTTACAGTTGCACACACTCATGTGTATGATTACTTTTATTTTTTTCATATCTTCTTACTCTATGAGGCGTTTTTTCACCGGGATGACCGGGCTGACCTCGAACTCGTGACCTCTGGTGACCCGCCCACCTCGGCCTCCCAAAGTGCTAAGATTGCTGGCGTGAGTCACAGCGCCCGGCACAATCTCTCTGGTTTCTTTTTAACAATAACGTCGGGCGGCCGAGCACACGACTCACGGGAGTTTATGGTCCAGGCAGGCACCTCGAAAACCAAGCCAGGTGGTTCACGAGAAGTTGCTGGTTCGAGAGACGCCGACCGACTTGGTGAAACCAAGTCTTGAAAACGAAAGCACGATTTGGTTTGGGCTGGGCTGCTCAAGCCTGGAATCCCAGCACTTAAAATGCTGAGGCGCGGATCGTGAGGTCACAGGTTCGAGACCGGTCTCGAACGACAGCGCAGCCCGCTCCCTATCAAATACAAAAAATCAGAAAAGCAAAAGAAAGCTAACACGGTTTCGGCGTGTGCTCGCTTCGGCAGCACCTACGTTGAAATTGGGACGCTAGACAGAAGGCCGGCTTAGCCGCAGCGCAAAAGTGACAAGCAGAGGGGAGCTGCGTTCCGTAAGTATATGGATTTCCTTGTGGCTTTTTTGGTGAAAATCAAATAAAGACCGATTTGAGGTACCGAAAATAAAAATTGGAAGTTAGCTGGACGTGGAAATGCGGACACCTGCAACGCCAGCTACTTGAAGGGCAATGCAGGTAAATCGCTTGAACCCAAAACTCAGGTGTTGCAATAACTAAAATCGCCATCTTGTACTCCAGCCCGGGTGAGAAGAGAAAAACAGTATGTCATAAAGAAAGGCGGGGCGGGGGGTGGAGTCACTCAGCACCTCGTCACCTTACGGTTGCGCGCACTCGCCTGTATGATTACTCCTCTTTTCTCTTTGTTTCTTGTTTTTCTGAGGCGTTTCTTCACCGGGATGCCAAGGGTGACCTCGAACTCGTGACCTCATGTGATGCGCCCACCTGGGCCCCCCAAACTGGTAAGGTTGCTGGCGTGAGTCACAGTGGCCAACACAATCTCTGATTTCTTTTTAACAATAAAGTCGAGCGGGCGAGCACGGTAACCCACAGGAGACTTTCATCCAGGCTCCTCGAAAACCAAGGTGGGCGGAGAACGAGTTGTGGGTTCGAGACCCGCCCGACCAGCATGGTGTAACCCAGTCTTGAAAACGAAAACACAATTGGGTTTGGGCTGGGCTGCTCAAGCCTGTAATCACAGCAGTTGGAATGCTGGGGTGGGCCAATCGTGAGGTCACAGATTCGAGACTGGTCTCGAAAGAAAGCGCAGCCCGCTCCTTACAGAAAACAGAAGATCAGAAAGAAGTTGAGGGGGTTCAGCGTCTGCTCGCATCGGCAGCACCTACATTAAAAGTGGGACGCTAGACCGAAGGAAGGCTTGGCCTCAGCGCAAAAATGACAAGCAACGTGTTGTAGCATTCGAAATTATATCGTTCCTCTTCTGGTATTTGGTGGATATCAAATACAGACAGATTAGAGGTACAAAAAATAAAAATACGCAGTTAGCTGGACGTGGAAATGTGGACACCCGCAACGCCAGCTACTTGAAGGGCAAAGCAGGAAAATCGGTTCAACCCAAAAGCGGGTGTTGCAATAGGCAAAATTCGCCATTTTCACTCCAGCCTGGGTGAGAAGAGAGAGACAGTATGTCATAAAGTAAGGCGAAACGTGGGGTGGAGTCACTCGGCACCTCGTTTTGTAACAGCTGCAAACACTTATCGGTATGATTGAATGTATTTATTTATTTATTTACTTATTTATTTATTTTGCTATTCTTTTTATTGTGAGCTGTTTTTTTTCCACCGGGATGCCCAGGCTGACCTCGAACTCGTGACCTCAGGTGACCCGCCCACCCGGCCTCCCAAAGTGCTAAGATTGCTGGCGTGAGTCACAGCGCCCGCACAATCTCTCTGATTTCTTTTGAACACTAAAGTCGAAGGGATGAGCACGGTGACTCAGGGGAGCCCGTCATCCAGGTGCCTAGATGGTCGAGACCCGCCCGACCAACATGGGAAAACCCAGTCTTGAAAACAGAAACACAATTTGGTTTGGGCTTGGCTGCTCAAGCCGGTAATCACAGCAGTTGGAATGCTGAGGCGGGCGAATCGTTAGGTCACAGGTTCGAGACTGGTCTCGAAAGAAAGCGCAGCCCGCTCCTACAGAACACACACAAGAAAGAAAACATACAAAAGCTGAAACGGGTTCAGCATGTGCTCGCTCGCAGCACCTACATTAAAATTGGGACGCTGCACAAAATGCCGGCTTGGCCGCCGTGGAAAAATGACAAGCAAAGTGTCGTAGCATTCGTAATTATCTTGCTTTTTTTTATTCATTTTTGTGTAAATCAAATGAAGACAGATTTGAGGTACACAAGATAAAAATAGAAAGTTAGCTGGATATAAAGGTGCGGGCACTTGCAACGCCAGCTACTTGAAGGGCATTGCAGGACAATGGGTTGAAACCAAAAGGCAGGGGTTGCCATAAGCAACAATCGCAATGTTGCCCTCCAGCCTGAATGAGAAGAGGGTAACAGGATGTCATACATAAAAGCAAGGCGGAAGGTGGAGTCACCCGGCACCTCGTTGTGTTACAGTTGCACACACTCATGTGTATGATTACTTTTATTTTTTTCATATCTTCTTACTCTATGAGGCGTTTTTTCACCGGGATGACCGGGCTGACCTCGAACTCGTGACCTCTGGTGACCCGCCCACCTCGGCCTCCCAAAGTGCTAAGATTGCTGGCGTGAGTCACAGCGCCCGGCACAATCTCTCTGGTTTCTTTTTAACAATAACGTCGGGCGGCCGAGCACACGACTCACGGGAGTTTATGGTCCAGGCAGGCACCTCGAAAACCAAGCCAGGTGGTTCACGAAGTTGCTGGTTCGAGACGCCGACCGACTTGGTGAAACCAAGTCTTGAAAACGAAAGCACGATTTGGTTTGGGCTGGGCTGCTCAAGCCTGGAATCCCAGCACTTAAAATGCTGAGGCGCGGATCGTGAGGTCACAGGTTCGAGACCGGTCTCGAGCGACAGCGCAGCCCGCTCCTATCAAATACAAAAATCAGAAAAGCAAAAGAAAGCTAACACGGTTTCGGCGTGTGCTCGCTCGCAGCACCTACGTTGAAATTGGGACGCTAGACAGAAGGCGGCTTAGCCGCAGCGCAAAAGTGACAAGCAGAGGGGAGCTGCGTTCCGTAAGTATATGGATTTCCTTGTGGCTTTTTTGGTGAAAATCAAATAAAGACCGATTTGAGGTACCGAAAATAAAAATTGGAAGTTAGCTGGACGTGGAAATGCGGACACCTGCAACGCCAGCTACTTGAAGGGCAATGCAGGTAAATCGCTTGAACCCAAAACTCAGGTGTTGCAATAACTAAAATCGCCATCTTGTACTCCAGCCCGGGTGAGAAGAGAAAAACAGTATGTCATAAAGAAAGGCGGGGCGGGGGGTGGAGTCACTCAGCACCTCGTCACCTTACGGTTGCGCGCACTCGCCTGTATGATTACTCCTCTTTTCTCTTTGTTTCTTGTTTTTCTGAGGCGTTTCTTCACCGGGATGCCAAGGGTGACCTCGAACTCGTGACCTCATGTGATGCGCCCACCTGGGCCCCCCAAACTGGTAAGGTTGCTGGCGTGAGTCACAGTGGCCAACACAATCTCTCTGATTTCTTTTTAACAATAAAGTCGAGCGGGCGAGCACGGTAACCCACAGGAGACTTTCATCCAGGCTCCTCGAAAACCAAGGTGGGCGGAGAACGAGAAGTTGTGGGTTCGAGACCCGCCCGACCAGCATGGTGTAACCCAGTCTTGAAAACGAAAACACAATTGGGTTTGGGCTGGGCTGCTCAAGCCTGTAATCACAGCAGTTGGAATGCTGGGGTGGGCCAATCGTGAGGTCACAGATTCGAGACTGGTCTCGAAAGAAAGCGCAGCCCGCTCCTTACAGAAAACAGAAGATCAGAAAGAAGTTGAGGGGGTTCAGCGTCTGCTCGCATCGGCAGCACCTACATTAAAAGTGGGACGCTAGACCGAAGGAAGGCTTGGCCTCAGCGCAAAAATGACAAGCAACGTGTTGTAGCATTCGAAATTATATCGTTCCTCTTCTGGTATTTGGTGGATATCAAATAAAGACAGATTAGAGGTACAAAAAATAAAAATACGCAGTTAGCTGGACGTGGAAATGTGGACACCCGCAACGCCAGCTACTTGAAGGGCAAAGCAGGAAAATCGGTTCAACCCAAAAAGCGGGTGTTGCAATAGGCAAAATTCGCCATTTTTCACTCCAGCCTGGGTGAGAAGAGAGAGACAGTATGTCATACAGTAAGGCGAAACGTGGGGTGGAGTCACTCGGCACCTCGTTTTGTAACAGCTGCAAACACTTATCGGTATGATTGAATGTATTTATTTATTTATTTACTTATTTATTTATTTTGCTATTCTTCTTTTTATTGTGAGGTGTTTTTTTTTCACCGGGATGCCCAGGCTGACCTCGAACTCGTGACCTCAGGTGACCCGCCCACCCCGGCCTCCCAAAGTGCTAAGATTGCTGGCGTGAGACAAAGCGCCCGGCACAATCTCTCTGATTTCTTTTGAACACTAAAGTCGAAGGGATGAGCACGGTGACTCAGGGGAGCCCGTCATCCAGGTGCCTAGATGGTCGAGACCCGCCCGACCAACATGGGAAAACCCAGTCTTGAAAACAGAAACACAATTTGGTTTGGGCTTGGCTGCTCAAGCCGGTAATCACAGCAGTTGGAATGCTGAGGCGGGCGAATCGTTAGGTCACAGGTTCGAGACTGGTCTCGAAGAAAGCGCAGCCCGCTCCTACAGAACACACACAAGAAAGAAAACATACAAAAGCTGAAACGGGTTCAGCATGTGCTCGCTTCGGCAGCACCTACATTAAAATTGGGACGCTGCACAAAATGCCGGCTTGGCCGCCGTGGAAAAATGACAAGCAAAGTGTCGTAGCATTCGTAATTATCTTGCTTTTTTTTTATTCATTTTTGTGTAAATCAAATGAAGACAGATTTGAGGTACACAAGATAAAAATAGAAAGTTAGCTGGATATAAAGGTGCGGGCACTTGCAACGCCAGCTACTTGAAGGGCATTGCAGGACAATGGGTTGAAACCAAAAGGCAGGGGTTGCCATAAGCAACAATCGCAATGTTGCCCTCCAGCCTGAATGAGAAGAGGGTAACAGGATGTCATACATAAAAGCAAGGCGGAAGGTGGAGTCACCCGCACCTCGTTGTGTTACAGTTGCACACACTCATGTGTATGATTACTTTTATTTTTTCATATCTTCTTACTCTATGAGGCGTTTTTCACCGGGATGACCGGGCTGACCTCGAACTCGTGACCTCAGGTGACCCGCCCACCCGGCCTCCCAAAGTGCTAAGATTGCTGGCGTGAGTCACAGTGGCCAACACAATCTCTGATTTCTTTTGAACACTAAAGTCGAAGGGATGAGCACGGTGACTCAGGGGAGCCCGTCATCCAGGTGCCTAGATGGTCGAGACCCGCCCGACCAGCATGGTGTAACCCAGTCTTGAAAACGAAAGCACGATTTGGTTTGGGCTTGGCTGCTCAAGCCTGGAATCCCAGCACTTAAAATGCTGAGGCGCGGATCGTGAGGTCACAGGTTCGAGACCGGTCTCGAACGACAGCGCAGCCCGCTCCTATCAAATACAAAAATCAGAAAAGCAAAAGAAAGCTAACACGGTTTCGGCGTGTGCTCGCTTCGCAGCACCTACATTAAAAGTGGGACGCTAGACAGAAGGCGGCTTAGCCGCAGCGCAAAAGTGACAAGCAGAGGGAGCTGCGTTCCGTAAGTATATGGATTTCCTTGTGGCTTTTTGGTGAAAATCAAATAAAGACAGATTTGAGGTACACAAGATAAAAATAGAAAGTTAGCTGGATATAAAGGTGCGGGCACTTGCAACGCCAGCTACTTGAAGGGCATTGCAGGACAATGGGTTGAAACCAAAAGGCAGGTGTTGCAATAACTAAAATCGCCATCTTGTACTCCAGCCGGGTGAGAAGAGAGACAGTATGTCATAAAGAAAGGCGGGCGGGGTGGAGTCACTCAGCACCTCGTCACCTTACGGTTGCGCGCACTCGCCTGTATGATTACTTTTATTTTTTCATATCTTCTTACTCTATGAGGCGTTTTTCACCGGGATGACCGGGCTGACCTCGAACTCGTGACCTCAGGTGACCCGCCCACCTCGGCCTCCCAAAGTGCTAAGATTGCTGGCGTGAGTCACAGTGGCCAACACAATCTCTCTGGTTTCTTTTAACAATAACGTCGGGCGGCCGAGCACACGACTCACGGAGTTTATGGTCCAGGCAGGCACCTCGAAAACCAAGCCAGGTGGTTCACGAGAAGTTGCTGGTTCGAGACGCCGACCGACTTGGTGAAACCAAGTCTTGAAAACGAAAGCACGATTTGGTTTGGGCTGGGCTGCTCAAGCCGGTAATCACAGCAGTTGGAATGCTGGGGTGGGCCAATCGTGAGGTCACAGATTCGAGACTGGTCTCAAAGAAAGCGCAGCCCGCTCCTTACAGAAAACAGAAGATCAGAAAGAAGTTGAGGGGTTCAGCGTCTGCTCGCATCGGCAGCACCTACGTTGAAATTGGGACGCTAGACAGAAGGCCGGCTTAGCCGCAGCGCAAAAGTGACAAGCAGAGGAGCTGCGTTCCGTAAGTATATGGATTTCCTTGTGGCTTTTTGGTGAAAATCAAATAAAGACAGATTAGAGGTACAAAAATAAAAATACGCAGTTAGCTGGACGTGGAAATGTGGACACCGCAACGCCAGCTACTTGAAGGGCATTGCAGGACAATCGCTTGAACCCAAAACTCAGGTGTTGCAATAACTAAAATCGCCATCTTGTACTCCAGCCCGGGTGAGAAGAGAGACAGTATGTCATACAGTAAGGCGAAACGTGGGGTGGAGTCACTCAGCACCTCGTCACCTTACGGTTGCGCGCACTCGCCTGTATGATTACTCCTCTTTTCTCTTTGTTTCTTGTTTTCTGAGGCGTTTCTTCACCGGGATGCCAAGGGTGACCTCGAACTCGTGACCTCATGTGATCGCCCACCTGGGCCCCCAAACTGGTAAGGTTGCTGGCGTGAGTCACAGTGGCCAACACAATCTCTCTGATTTCTTTTAACAATAAAGTCGAGCGGGCGAGCACGGTAACCCACAGGAGACTTTCATCCAGGCTCCTCGAAAACCAAGGTGGGCGGAGAACGAGAAGTTGTGGGTTCGAGACCCGCCCGACCAGCATGGTGTAACCCAGTCTTGAAAACGAAAACACAATTGGGTTTGGGCTGGGCTGCTCAAGCCTGTAATCACAGCAGTTGGAATGCTGGGGTGGGCCAATCGTGAGGTCACAGATTCGAGACTGGTCTCGAAAGAAAGCGCAGCCCGCTCCTTACAGAAAACAGAAGATCAGAAAGAAGTTGAGGGGGTTCAGCGTCTGCTCGCATCGGCAGCACCTACATTAAAAGTGGGACGCTAGACCGAAGGAAGGCTTGGCCTCAGCGCAAAAATGACAAGCAACGTGTTGTAGCATTCAAATTATATCGTTCCTCTTCTGGTATTTGGTGGATATCAAATAAAGACAGATTAGAGGTACAAAAATAAAAATACGCAGTTAGCTGGACGTGGAAATGTGGACACCGCAACGCCAGCTACTTGAAGGGCAAAGCAGGAAAATCGGTTCAACCCAAAAAGCGGGTGTTGCAATAGGCAAAATTCGCCATTTTTCACTCCAGCCTGGGTGAGAAGAGAGAGACAGTATGTCATACAGTAAGGCGAAACGTGGGGTGGAGTCACTCGGCACCTCGTTTTGTAACAGCTGCAAACACTTATCGGTATGATTGAATGTATTTATTTATTTATTTACTTATTTATTTATTTTGCTATTCTTCTTTTTATTGTGAGGTGTTTTTTTTTCACCGGGATGCCCAGGCTGACCTCGAACTCGTGACCTCAGGTGACCCGCCCACCCCGGCCTCCCAAAGTGCTAAGATTGCTGGCGTGAGACAAAGCGCCCGGCACAATCTCTCTGATTTCTTTTGAACACTAAAGTCGAAGGGATGAGCACGGTGACTCAGGGGAGCCCGTCATCCAGGTGCCTAGATGGTCGAGACCCGCCCGACCAACATGGGAAAACCCAGTCTTGAAAACAGAAACACAATTTGGTTTGGGCTTGGCTGCTCAAGCCGGTAATCACAGCAGTTGGAATGCTGAGGCGGGCGAATCGTTAGGTCACAGGTTCGAGACTGGTCTCGAAAGAAAGCGCAGCCCGCTCCCTACAGAACACACACAAGAAAGAAAAACATACAAAAGCTGAAACGGGTTCAGCATGTGCTCGCTTCGGCAGCACCTACATTAAAATTGGGACGCTGCACAAAATGCCGGCTTGGCCGCCGTGGAAAAATGACAAGCAAAGTGTCGTAGCATTCGTAATTATCTTGCTTTTTTTTATTCATTTTGTGTAAATCAAATGAAGACAGATTTGAGGTACAAAAATAAAAATACGCAGTTAGCTGGACGTGGAAATGCGGACACCTGCAACGCCAGCTACTTGAAGGGCAAAGCAGGAAAATCGGTTCAACCCAAAAGCGGGTGTTGCAATAGGCAAAATTCGCCATTTTTCACTCCAGCCTGGGTGAGAAGAGAGACAGTATGTCATAAAGAAAGGCGGGCGGGGTGGAGTCACCGGCACCTCGTTGTGTTACAGTTGCACACACTCATGTGTATGATTACTTTTATTTTTTCATATCTTCTTACTCTATGAGGCGTTTTTCACCGGGATGCCAAGGGTGACCTCGAACTCGTGACCTCATGTGATGCGCCCACCTGGGCCCCCAAACTGGTAAGGTTGCTGGCGTGAGTCACAGTGGCCAACACAATCTCTGATTTCTTTTTAACAATAAAGTCGAGCGGGCGAGCACGGTAACCCACAGGAGACTTTCATCCAGGCTCCTCGAAAACCAAGCCAGGTGGTTCACGAAGTTGCTGGTTCGAGACGCCGACCGACTTGGTGAAACCAAGTCTTGAAAACGAAAGCACGATTTGGTTTGGGCTTGGCTGCTCAAGCCTGGAATCCCAGCACTTAAAATGCTGAGGCGGGCGAATCGTTAGGTCACAGGTTCGAGACCGGTCTCGAGCGACAGCGCAGCCCGCTCCTTACAGAAAACAGAAGATCAGAAAGAAGTTGAGGGGTTCAGCGTCTGCTCGCATCGGCAGCACCTACATTAAAAGTGGGACGCTAGACCGAAGGAAGGCTTGGCCTCAGCGCAAAATGACAAGCAACGTGTTGTAGCATTCAAATTATATCGTTCCTCTTCTGGTATTTGGTGGATATCAAATAAAGACAGATTTGAGGTACAAAAATAAAAATACGCAGTTAGCTGGACGTGGAAATGCGGACACCTGCAACGCCAGCTACTTGAAGGGCAATGCAGGTAAATCGCTTGAACCCAAAACTCAGGTGTTGCAATAACTAAAATCGCCATCTTGTACTCCAGCCGGGTGAGAAGAGAGACAGTATGTCATACAGTAAGGCGAAACGTGGGGTGGAGTCACCGGCACCTCGTTTTGTAACAGCTGCAAACACTTATCGGTATGATTGAATGTATTTATTTATTTTGCTATTCTTCTTTTTATTGTGAGGTGTTTTTTTCACCGGGATGCCCAGGCTGACCTCGAACTCGTGACCTCATGTGATGCGCCCACCTGGGCCCCCAAACTGGTAAGGTTGCTGGCGTGAGTCACAGCGCCCGGCACAATCTCTCTGATTTCTTTTGAACACTAAAGTCGAAGGGATGAGCACGGTGACTCAGGGGAGCCCGTCATCCAGGTGCCTAGATGGTCGAGACCCGCCCGACCAACATGGGAAAACCCAGTCTTGAAAACGAAAACACAATTGGGTTTGGGCTGGGCTGCTCAAGCCTGGAATCCCAGCACTTAAAATGCTGAGGCGGGCGAATCGTTAGGTCACAGGTTCGAGACTGGTCTCAAAGAAAGCGCAGCCCGCTCCTTACAGAAAACAGAAGATCAGAAAGAAGTTGAGGGGTTCAGCGTCTGCTCGCATCGGCAGCACCTACATTAAAAGTGGGACGCTAGACAGAAGGCGGCTTAGCCGCAGCGCAAAAGTGACAAGCAGAGGAGCTGCGTTCCGTAAGTATATGGATTTCCTTGTGGCTTTTTGGTGAAAATCAAATAAAGACCGATTTGAGGTACCGAAAATAAAAATTGGAAGTTAGCTGGACGTGGAAATGCGGACACCCGCAACGCCAGCTACTTGAAGGGCAATGCAGGTAAATCGCTTGAACCCAAAACTCAGGTGTTGCAATAACTAAAATCGCCATCTTGTACTCCAGCCCGGGTGAGAAGAGAAAACAGTATGTCATAAAGAAAGGCGGGCGGGGTGGAGTCACCGGCACCTCGTTTTGTAACAGCTGCAAACACTTATCGGTATGATTGAATGTATTTATTTATTTATTTACTTATTTATTTATTTTGCTATTCTTCTTTTTATTGTGAGGTGTTTTTTTTTCACCGGGATGCCCAGGCTGACCTCGAACTCGTGACCTCAGGTGACCCGCCCACCCCGGCCTCCCAAAGTGCTAAGATTGCTGGCGTGAGACAAAGCGCCCGGCACAATCTCTCTGATTTCTTTTGAACACTAAAGTCGAAGGGATGAGCACGGTGACTCAGGGGAGCCCGTCATCCAGGTGCCTAGATGGTCGAGACCCGCCCGACCAACATGGGAAAACCCAGTCTTGAAAACAGAAACACAATTTGGTTTGGGCTTGGCTGCTCAAGCCGGTAATCACAGCAGTTGGAATGCTGAGGCGGGCGAATCGTGAGGTCACAGGTTCGAGACTGGTCTCGAAAGAAAGCGCCGCCCGCTTTCTACAGAACACACACAAGAAAGAAAAACATACAAAAGCTGAGACGGGTTCAGTGTGTGCTCGCTTCGGCAGCACCTACATTAAAATTGGAACGCTGCACAGAATGCCGGCTTGGCCGCCGTGGAAAAATGACAAGCAAAGTGTCGTAGCATTCGTAATTATCTTGCTTTTTTTTATTAATTTTTGTGTAAATCAAATGAAGACAGATTTGAGGTACACAAGATAAAAATAGAAAGTTAGCTGGATATAAAGGTGCGGGCACTTGCAACGCCAGCTACTTGAAGGGCATTGCAGGACAATGGGTTGAAACCAAAAGGCAGGGGTTGCCATAAGCAACAATCGCAATGTTGCCCTCCAGCCTGAATGAGAAGAGGGTAACAGGATGTCATACATAAAAGCAAGGCGGAAGGTGGAGTCACCCGGCACCTCGTTGTGTTACAGTTGCACACACTCATGTGTATGATTACTTTTATTTTTTTCATATCTTCTTACTCTATGAGGCGTTTTTTCACCGGGATGACCGGGCTGACCTCGAACTCGTGACCTCTGGTGACCCGCCCACCTCGGCCTCCCAAAGTGCTAAGATTGCTGGCGTGAGTCACAGCGCCCGGCACAATCTCTCTGGTTACTTTTAACAATAACGTCGGGCGGCCGAGCACACGACTCACGGAGTTTATGGTCCAGGCAGGCACCTCGAAAACCAAGCCAGGTGGTTCACGAAGTTGCTGGTTCGAGAGACGCCGACCGACTTGGTGAAATCAAGTCTTGAAAACGAAAGCACGATTTGGTTTGGGTTTGGCTGCTCAAGCCGGTAATCACAGCAGTTGGAATGCAGAGGCGGGCGAATCGTTAAGTCACAGGTTCGAGACTGGTCTCAAAGAAAGCGCAGCCCGCTCCTTACAGAAAACAGAAGATCAGAAAGAAGTTGAGGGGTTCAGCGTCTGCTCGCATCGGCAGCACCTACATTAAAATTGGGACGCTAGACCGAAGGAAGGCTTGGCCTCAGCGCAAAATGACAAGCAACGTGTTGTAGCATTCAAATTATATCGTTCCTCTTCTGGTATTTGGTGGATATCAAATAAAGACAGATTAGAGGTACAAAAATAAAAATACGCAGTTAGCTGGACGTGGAAATGCGGACACCTGCAACGCCAGCTACTTGAAGGGCATTGCAGGACAATGGGTTGAAACCAAAAGGCAGGGGTTGCCATAAGCAACAATCGCAATGTTGCCCTCCAGCCTGAATGAGAAGAGGGTAACAGGATGTCATACATAAAAGCAAGGCGGAAGGTGGAGTCACCCGCACCTCGTTGTGTTACAGTTGCACACACTCATGTGTATGATTACTTTTATTTTTTCATATCTTCTTACTCTATGAGGCGTTTTTCACCGGGATGCCAAGGGTGACCTCGAACTCGTGACCTCATGTGATCGCCCACCTGGGCCCCCAAACTGGTAAGGTTGCTGGCGTGAGACAAAGCGCCCGCACAATCTCTGGTTTCTTTTAACAATAAAGTCGAGCGGGCGAGCACGGTAACCCACAGGAGACTTTCATCCAGGCTCCTCGAAAACCAAGCCAGGTGGTTCACGAAGTTGCTGGTTCGAGACGCCGACCGACTTGGTGAAACCAAGTCTTGAAAACGAAAACACAATTGGGTTTGGGCTGGGCTGCTCAAGCCTGGAATCCCAGCACTTAAAATGCTGAGGCGCGCGGATCGTGAGGTCACAGATTCGAGACTGGTCTCGAAGAAAGCGCAGCCCGCTCCTTACAGAAAACAGAAGATCAGAAAGAAGTTGAGGGGTTCAGCGTCTGCTCGCATCGGCAGCACCTACGTTGAAATTGGGACGCTAGACCGAAGGAAGGCTTGGCCTCAGCGCAAAATGACAAGCAAAGTGTCGTAGCATTCGTAATTATCTTGCTTTTTTTTATTCATTTTGTGTAAATCAAATGAAGACAGATTTGAGGTACAAAAATAAAAATACGCAGTTAGCTGGACGTGGAAATGCGGACACCTGCAACGCCAGCTACTTGAAGGGCATTGCAGGACAATGGGTTGAAACCAAAAGGCAGGGGTTGCCATAAGCAACAATCGCAATGTTGCCCTCCAGCCTGAATGAGAAGAGGGTAACAGGATGTCATACATAAAAGCAAGGCGGAAGGTGGAGTCACCCGGCACCTCGTTGTGTTACAGTTGCACACACTCATGTGTATGATTACTTTTATTTTTTCATATCTTCTTACTCTATGAGGCGTTTTTCACCGGGATGCCCAGGCTGACCTCGAACTCGTGACCTCAGGTGACCCGCCCACCCGGCCTCCCAAAGTGCTAAGATTGCTGGCGTGAGACAAAGCGCCCGCACAATCTCTGGTTTCTTTTTAACAATAACGTCGGGCGGCCGAGCACACGACTCACGGAGTTTATGGTCCAGGCAGGCACCTCGAAAACCAAGCCAGGTGGTTCACGAGAAGTTGCTGGTTCGAGACGCCGACCGACTTGGTGAAACCAAGTCTTGAAAACGAAAGCACGATTTGGTTTGGGCTGGGCTGCTCAAGCCTGGAATCCCAGCACTTAAAATGCTGAGGCGCGGATCGTGAGGTCACAGATTCGAGACTGGTCTCGAAGAAAGCGCAGCCCGCTCCTTACAGAAAACAGAAGATCAGAAAGAAGTTGAGGGGGTTCAGCGTCTGCTCGCATCGGCAGCACCTACATTAAAAGTGGGACGCTAGACCGAAGGAAGGCTTGGCCTCAGCGCAAAAATGACAAGCAACGTGTTGTAGCATTCGAAATTATATCGTTCCTCTTCTGGTATTTGGTGGATATCAAATAAAGACAGATTAGAGGTACAAAAAATAAAAATACGCAGTTAGCTGGACGTGGAAATGTGGACACCGCAACGCCAGCTACTTGAAGGGCAAAGCAGGAAAATCGGTTCAACCCAAAAGCGGGTGTTGCAATAGGCAAAATTCGCCATTTTTCACTCCAGCCTGGGTGAGAAGAGAGACAGTATGTCATACAGTAAGGCGAAACGTGGGGTGGAGTCACCGGCACCTCGTTTTGTAACAGCTGCAAACACTTATCGGTATGATTGAATGTATTTATTTATTTATTTACTTATTTATTTATTTTGCTATTCTTCTTTTTATTGTGAGGTGTTTTTTTTTCACCGGGATGCCCAGGCTGACCTCGAACTCGTGACCTCAGGTGACCCGCCCACCCCGGCCTCCCAAAGTGCTAAGATTGCTGGCGTGAGACAAAGCGCCCGGCACAATCTCTCTGATTTCCTTTGAACACTAAAGTCGAAGGGATGAGCACGGTGACTCAGGGGAGCCCGTCATCCAGGTGCCTAGATGGTCGAGACCCGCCCGACCAACATGGGAAAACCCAGTCTTGAAAACAGAAACACAATTTGGTTTGGGCTTGGCTGCTCAAGCCGGTAATCACAGCAGTTGGAATGCTGAGGCGGGCGAATCGTTAGGTCACAGGTTCGAGACTGGTCTCGAAGGAAAGCGCAGCCCGCACCCTACAGAACACACACAAGAAAGAAAACCATACAAAAGCTGAAACGGGTTCAGCATGTGCTCGCTTCGGCAGCACCTACATTAAAATTGGGACGCTGCACAAAATGCCGGCTTGGCCGCCGTGGAAAAATGACAAGCAAAGTGTCGTAGCATTCGTAATTATCTTGCTTTTTTTTTATTCATTTTTGTGTAAATCAAATGAAGACAGATTTGAGGTACACAAGATAAAAATAGAAAGTTAGCTGGATATAAAGGTGCGGGCACTTGCAACGCCAGCTACTTGAAGGGCATTGCAGGACAATGGGTTGAAACCAAAAGGCAGGGGTTGCCATAAGCAACAATCGCAATGTTGCCCTCCAGCCTGAATGAGAAGAGGGTAACAGGATGTCATACATAAAAGCAAGGCGGAAGGTGGAGTCACCCGGCACCTCGTTGTGTTACAGTTGCACACACTCATGTGTATGATTACTTTTATTTTTTTCATATCTTCTTACTCTATGAGGCGTTTTTTCACCGGGATGACCGGGCTGACCTCGAACTCGTGACCTCTGGTGACCCGCCCACCTCGGCCTCCCAAAGTGCTAAGATTGCTGGCGTGAGTCACAGCGCCCGCACAATCTCTCTGGTTTCTTTTTAACAATAACGTCGGGCGGCCGAGCACACGACTCACGGGAGTTTATGGTCCAGGCAGGCACCTCGAAAACCAAGCCAGGTGGTTCACGAGAAGTTGCTGGTTCGAGAGACGCCGACCGACTTGGTGAAACCAAGTCTTGAAAACGAAAGCACGATTTGGTTTGGGCTGGGCTGCTCAAGCCTGGAATCCCAGCACTTAAAATGCTGAGGCGCGGATCGTGAGGTCACAGGTTCGAGACCGGTCTCGAACGACAGCGCAGCCCGCTCCCTATCAAATACAAAAAATCAGAAAAGCAAAAGAAAGCTAACACGGTTTCGGCGTGTGCTCGCTTCGGCAGCACCTACGTTGAAATTGGGACGCTAGACAGAAGGCCGGCTTAGCCGCAGCGCAAAAGTGACAAGCAGAGGGGAGCTGCGTTCCGTAAGTATATGGATTTCCTTGTGGCTTTTTTGGTGAAAATCAAATAAAGACCGATTTGAGGTACCGAAAATAAAAATTGGAAGTTAGCTGGACGTGGAAATGCGGACACCTGCAACGCCAGCTACTTGAAGGGCAATGCAGGTAAATCGCTTGAACCCAAAACTCAGGTGTTGCAATAACTAAAATCGCCATCTTGTACTCCAGCCCGGGTGAGAAGAGAAAAACAGTATGTCATAAAGAAAGGCGGGGCGGGGGGTGGAGTCACTCAGCACCTCGTCACCTTACGGTTGCGCGCACTCGCCTGTATGATTACTCCTCTTTTCTCTTTGTTTCTTGTTTTCTGAGGCGTTTCTTCACCGGGATGCCAAGGGTGACCTCGAACTCGTGACCTCATGTGATGCGCCCACCTGGGCCCCCCAAACTGGTAAGGTTGCTGGCGTGAGTCACAGTGGCCAACACAATCTCTCTGATTTCTTTTTAACAATAAAGTCGAGCGGGCGAGCACGGTAACCCACAGGAGACTTTCATCCAGGCTCCTCGAAAACCAAGGTGGGCGGAGAACGAGAAGTTGTGGGTTCGAGACCCGCCCGACCAGCATGGTGTAACCCAGTCTTGAAAACGAAAACACAATTGGGTTTGGGCTGGGCTGCTCAAGCCTGTAATCACAGCAGTTGGAATGCTGGGGTGGGCCAATCGTGAGGTCACAGATTCGAGACTGGTCTCGAAAGAAAGCGCAGCCCGCTCCTTACAGAAAACAGAAGATCAGAAAGAAGTTGAGGGGGTTCAGCGTCTGCTCGCATCGGCAGCACCTACATTAAAAGTGGGACGCTAGACCGAAGGAAGGCTTGGCCTCAGCGCAAAAATGACAAGCAACGTGTTGTAGCATTCGAAATTATATCGTTCCTCTTCTGGTATTTGGTGGATATCAAATAAAGACAGATTAGAGGTACAAAAAATAAAAATACGCAGTTAGCTGGACGTGGAAATGTGGACACCGGCAACGCCAGCTACTTGAAGGGCAAAGCAGGAAAATCGGTTCAACCCAAAAGCGGGTGTTGCAATAGGCAAAATTCGCCATTTTTCACTCCAGCCTGGGTGAGAAGAGAGACAGTATGTCATACAGTAAGGCGAAACGTGGGGTGGAGTCACTCGGCACCTCGTTTTGTAACAGCTGCAAACACTTATCGGTATGATTGAATGTATTTATTTATTTATTTACTTATTTATTTATTTTGCTATTCTTCTTTTTATTGTGAGGTGTTTATTTTCACCGGGATGCCCAGGCTGACCTCGAACTCGTGACCTCAGGTGACCCGCCCACCCCGGCCTCCCAAAGTGCTAAGATTGCTGGCGTGAGACAAAGCGCCCGGCACAATCTCTCTGATTTCTTTTGAACACTAAAGTCGAAGGGATGAGCACGGTGACTCAGGGGAGCCCGTCATCCAGGTGCCTAGATGGTCGAGACCCGCCCGACCAACATGGGAAAACCCAGTCTTGAAAACAGAAACACAATTTGGTTTGGGCTTGGCTGCTCAAGCCGGTAATCACAGCAGTTGGAATGCTGAGGCGGGCGAATCGTTAGGTCACAGGTTCGAGACTGGTCTCGAAAGAAAGCGCAGCCCGCTCCCTACAGAACACACACAAGAAAGAAAACCATACAAAAGCTGAAACGGGTTCAGCATGTGCTCGCTTCGGCAGCACCTACATTAAAATTGGGACGCTGCACAAAATGCCGGCTTGGCCGCCGTGGAAAAATGACAAGCAAAGTGTCGTAGCATTCGTAATTATCTTGCTTTTTTTTTATTCATTTTTGTGTAAATCAAATGAAGACAGATTTGAGGTACACAAGATAAAAATAGAAAGTTAGCTGGATATAAAGGTGCGGGCACTTGCAACGCCAGCTACTTGAAGGGCATTGCAGGACAATGGGTTGAAACCAAAAGGCAGGGGTTGCCATAAGCAACAATCGCAATGTTGCCCTCCAGCCTGAATGAGAAGAGGGTAACAGGATGTCATACATAAAAGCAAGGCGGAAGGTGGAGTCACCCGGCACCTCGTTGTGTTACAGTTGCACACACTCATGTGTATGATTACTTTTATTTTTTTCATATCTTCTTACTCTATGAGGCGTTTTTTCACCGGGATGACCGGGCTGACCTCGAACTCGTGACCTCTGGTGACCCGCCCACCTCGGCCTCCCAAAGTGCTAAGATTGCTGGCGTGAGTCACAGCGCCCGGCACAATCTCTCTGGTTTCTTTTTAACAATAACGTCGGGCGGCCGAGCACACGACTCACGGGAGTTTATGGTCCAGGCAGGCACCTCGAAAACCAAGCCAGGTGGTTCACGAGAAGTTGCTGGTTCGAGAGACGCCGACCGACTTGGTGAAACCAAGTCTTGAAAACGAAAGCACGATTTGGTTTGGGCTGGGCTGCTCAAGCCTGGAATCCCAGCACTTAAAATGCTGAGGCGCGCGGATCGTGAGGTCACAGGTTCGAGACCGGTCTCGAACGACAGCGCAGCCCGCTCCCTATCAAATACAAAAAATCAGAAAAGCAAAAGAAAGCTAACACGGTTTCGGCGTGTGCTCGCTTCGGCAGCACCTACGTTGAAATTGGGACGCTAGACAGAAGGCCGGCTTAGCCGCAGCGCAAAAGTGACAAGCAGAGGGGAGCTGCGTTCCGTAAGTATATGGATTTCCTTGTGGCTTTTTTGGTGAAAATCAAATAAAGACCGATTTGAGGTACCGAAAATAAAAATTGGAAGTTAGCTGGACGTGGAAATGCGGACACCTGCAACGCCAGCTACTTGAAGGGCAATGCAGGTAAATCGCTTGAACCCAAAACTCAGGTGTTGCAATAACTAAAATCGCCATCTTGTACTCCAGCCCGGGTGAGAAGAGAAAAACAGTATGTCATAAAGAAAGGCGGGGCGGGGGGTGGAGTCACTCAGCACCTCGTCACCTTACGGTTGCGCGCACTCGCCTGTATGATTACTCCTCTTTTCTCTTTGTTTCTTGTTTTCTGAGGCGTTTCTTCACCGGGATGCCAAGGGTGACCTCGAACTCGTGACCTCATGTGATGCGCCCACCTGGGCCCCCCAAACTGGTAAGGTTGCTGGCGTGAGTCACAGTGGCCAACACAATCTCTCTGATTTCTTTTTAACAATAAAGTCGAGCGGGCGAGCACGGTAACCCACAGGAGACTTTCATCCAGGCTCCTCGAAAACCAAGGTGGGCGGAGAACGAGAAGTTGTGGGTTCGAGACCCGCCCGACCAGCATGGTGTAACCCAGTCTTGAAAACGAAAACACAATTGGGTTTGGGCTGGGCTGCTCAAGCCTGTAATCACAGCAGTTGGAATGCTGGGGTGGGCCAATCGTGAGGTCACAGATTCGAGACTGGTCTCGAAAGAAAGCGCAGCCCGCTCCTTACAGAAAACAGAAGATCAGAAAGAAGTTGAGGGGGTTCAGCGTCTGCTCGCATCGGCAGCACCTACATTAAAAGTGGGACGCTAGACCGAAGGAAGGCTTGGCCTCAGCGCAAAAATGACAAGCAACGTGTTGTAGCATTCAAATTATATCGTTCCTCTTCTGGTATTTGGTGGATATCAAATAAAGACAGATTAGAGGTACAAAAAATAAAAATACGCAGTTAGCTGGACGTGGAAATGTGGACACCCGCAACGCCAGCTACTTGAAGGGCAAAGCAGGAAAATCGGTTCAACCCAAAAAGCGGGTGTTGCAATAGGCAAAATTCGCCATTTTTCACTCCAGCCTGGGTGAGAAGAGAGACAGTATGTCATACAGTAAGGCGAAACGTGGGGTGGAGTCACTCGGCACCTCGTTTTGTAACAGCTGCAAACACTTATCGGTATGATTGAATGTATTTATTTATTTATTTACTTATTTATTTATTTTGCTATTCTTCTTTTTATTGTGAGGTGTTTTTTTTTCACCGGGATGCCCAGGCTGACCTCGAACTCGTGACCTCAGGTGACCCGCCCACCCCGGCCTCCCAAAGTGCTAAGATTGCTGGCGTGAGACAAAGCGCCCGGCACAATCTCTCTGATTTCTTTTGAACACTAAAGTCGAAGGGATGAGCACGGTGACTCAGGGGAGCCCGTCATCCAGGTGCCTAGATGGTCGAGACCCGCCCGACCAACATGGGAAAACCCAGTCTTGAAAACAGAAACACAATTTGGTTTGGGCTTGGCTGCTCAAGCCGGTAATCACAGCAGTTGGAATGCTGAGGCGGGCGAATCGTTAGGTCACAGGTTCGAGACTGGTCTCGAAGAAAGCGCAGCCCGCTCCTACAGAACACACACAAGAAAGAAAACATACAAAAGCTGAAACGGGTTCAGCATGTGCTCGCTCGCAGCACCTACATTAAAATTGGGACGCTGCACAAAATGCCGGCTTGGCCGCCGTGGAAAAATGACAAGCAAAGTGTCGTAGCATTCGTAATTATCTTGCTTTTTTTTATTCATTTTGTGTAAATCAAATGAAGACAGATTTGAGGTACACAAGATAAAAATAGAAAGTTAGCTGGATATAAAGGTGCGGGCACTTGCAACGCCAGCTACTTGAAGGGCATTGCAGGACAATGGGTTGAAACCAAAAGGCAGGGGTTGCCATAAGCAACAATCGCAATGTTGCCCTCCAGCCTGAATGAGAAGAGGGTAACAGGATGTCATACATAAAAGCAAGGCGGAAGGTGGAGTCACCCGCACCTCGTTGTGTTACAGTTGCACACACTCATGTGTATGATGACTTTTATTTTTTTCATATCTTCTTACTCTATGAGGCGTTTTTTCACCGGGATGACCGGGCTGACCTCGAACTCGTGACCTCTGGTGACCCGCCCACCTCGGCCTCCCAAAGTGCTAAGATTGCTGGCGTGAGTCACAGCGCCCGGCACAATCTCTCTGGTTACTTTTTAACCATGAAGTCGGGCGGCCGAGCACACGACTCACGGGAGTTTATCGTCCAGGCAGGCACCTCAAAAACCAAGCCAGGTGGTTCACGAGAAGTTGCGGGTTCGAGACCCGCCGACCGAGTTGGTGAAATCAAGTCTTGAAAACGAAAGCACGATTTGGTTTGGGCTGGGCTGCTCAAGCCTGTAATCCCAGAACTTAAAATGCCGAGGCGGGCGGATCGTGAGGTCACAGGTTCGAGACCAGTCTCGAACGAAAGCGCAGCCCGCTCCCTATCAAATACAAAAAAATCAGAAAAGCAAAAGAAAGCTAACACGGTTTCAGCGTGTGCTCTCTCCGGCAGCACCTACGTTGAAATTGGGACGCTAGACGGAATGCCGGCTTAGCCGCAGCGCAAAAGTGACAAGCAGCGGGGAGCTGCGTTCCATAATTATATGGTTTTCCTTGTGGCTTTTTTGGTGAAAATCAAATAAAGACCGATTTGAGGTAGCGAATATAAAAATTGGAAGTTAGCTGGACGTGGAAATGCGGACACCTGCAACGCCAGCTACTTGAAGGGCAATGCAGGTAAATCGCTTGAACCCAAAACTCAGGTGTTGCAATAACTAAAATCGCCATCTTGTACTCCAGCCCGGGTGAGAAGAGAAAAACAGTATGTCATAAAGAAAGGCGGGCGGGGTGGAGTCACTCAGCACCTCGTCACCTTACGGTTGCGCGCACTCGCCTGTATGATTTCTCCTCTTTTCTCTTTGTTTTTTGTTTTTCTGAGGCGTTTCTTCTCCGGGATGCCAAGGGTGACCTCGAACTCGTGACCTCATGTGATCCGCCCACCTGGGCCCCCCAAACTGGTAAGGTTGCTGGCGTGAGTCACAGTGGCCAACACAATCTCTCTGATTTCTTTTTAACAATAAAGTCGAGCGGGCGAGCACGGTAACCCACAGGAGACTTTCATCCAGGCTCCTCGAAAACCAAGGTGGGCGGAGAACGAGAAGTTGTGGGTTCGAGACCCGCCCGACCAGCATGGTGTAACCCAGTCTTGAAAACAGAAACACAATTTGGTTTGGGCTTGGCTGCTCAAGCCTGTAATCACAGCAGTTGGAATGCTGGGGTGGGCCAATCGTGAGGTCACAGGTTCGAGACCGGTCTCGAACGACAGCGCAGCCCGCTCCTTACAGAAAACAGAAGATCAGAAAGAAGTTGAGGGGTTCAGCGCCTGCTCGCATCGGCAGCACCTACATTAAAATTGGGACGCTAGACCAAGGAAGGCTTGGCCTCAGCGCAAAATGACAAGCAAAGTGTTGTAGCATTCAAATTATATCGTTCCTCTTCTGGTATTTGGTGGATATCAAATAAAGACAGATTTGAGGTACACAAGATAAAAATAGAAAGTTAGCTGGATATAAAGGTGCGGGCACTTGCAACGCCAGCTACTTGAAGGGCAATGCAGGTAAATCGCTTGAACCCAAAACTCAGGTGTTGCAATAACTAAAATCGCCATCTTGTACTCCAGCCCGGGTGAGAAGAGAGAGACAGTATGTCATACAGTAAGGCGAAACGTGGGGTGGAGTCACCGGCACCTCGTTTTGTAACAGCTGCAAACACTTATCGGTATGATTGAATGTATTTATTTATTTTGCTATTCTTCTTTTATTGTGAGGTGTTTTTTTCACCGGGATGCCAAGGGTGACCTCGAACTCGTGACCTCAGGTGACCCGCCCACCCGGCCTCCCAAAGTGCTAAGATTGCTGGCGTGAGTCACAGTGGCCAACACAATCTCTCTGGTTTCTTTTTAACAATAAAGTCGAGCGGGCGAGCACGGTAACCCACAGGAGACTTTCATCCAGGCTCCTCGAAAACCAAGGTGGGCGGAGAACGAGAAGTTGTGGGTTCGAGACCCGCCCGACCAACATGGGAAAACCCAGTCTTGAAAACAGAAACACAATTTGGTTTGGGCTTGGCTGCTCAAGCCGGTAATCACAGCAGTTGGAATGCTGGGGTGGGCCAATCGTGAGGTCACAGATTCGAGACTGGTCTCAAAGAAAGCGCAGCCCGCTCCTTACAGAAAACAGAAGATCAGAAAGAAGTTGAGGGGTTCAGCGTCTGCTCGCATCGGCAGCACCTACATTAAAATTGGGACGCTAGACCGAAGGAAGGCTTGGCCTCAGCGCAAAATGACAAGCAACGTGTTGTAGCATTCGTAATTATCTTGCTTTTTTTTATTCATTTTGTGTAAATCAAATGAAGACAGATTTGAGGTACAAAAATAAAAATACGCAGTTAGCTGGACGTGGAAATGCGGACACCTGCAACGCCAGCTACTTGAAGGGCAATGCAGGTAAATCGCTTGAACCCAAAACTCAGGTGTTGCAATAACTAAAATCGCCATCTTGTACTCCAGCCGGGTGAGAAGAGAAAACAGTATGTCATACAGTAAGGCGAAACGTGGGGTGGAGTCACTCGGCACCTCGTTTTGTAACAGCTGCAAACACTTATCGGTATGATTGAATGTATTTATTTATTTTGCTATTCTTCTTTTATTGTGAGGTGTTTTTTTCACCGGGATGCCCAGGCTGACCTCGAACTCGTGACCTCTGGTGACCCGCCCACCCGGCCTCCCAAAGTGCTAAGATTGCTGGCGTGAGTCACAGTGGCCAACACAATCTCTCTGGTTTCTTTTTAACAATAAAGTCGAGCGGGCGAGCACGGTAACCCACAGGAGACTTTCATCCAGGCTCCTCGAAAACCAAGCCAGGTGGTTCACGAGAAGTTGCTGGTTCGAGACGCCGACCGACTTGGTGAAACCAAGTCTTGAAAACGAAAGCACGATTTGGTTTGGGCTGGGCTGCTCAAGCCTGTAATCACAGCAGTTGGAATGCTGGGGTGGGCCAATCGTGAGGTCACAGGTTCGAGACTGGTCTCAAAGAAAGCGCAGCCCGCTCCTTACAGAAAACAGAAGATCAGAAAGAAGTTGAGGGGTTCAGCGTCTGCTCGCATCGGCAGCACCTACATTAAAATTGGGACGCTAGACCGAAGGAAGGCTTGGCCTCAGCGAAAAATGACAAGCAAAGTGTCGTAGCATTCGTAATTATCTTGCTTTTTTTTATTCATTTTGTGTAAATCAAATGAAGACAGATTTGAGGTACACAAGATAAAAATAGAAAGTTAGCTGGATATAAAGGTGCGGGCACTTGCAACGCCAGCTACTTGAAGGGCATTGCAGGACAATGGGTTGAAACCAAAAGGCAGGTGTTGCCATAAGCAACAATCGCAATGTTGCCCTCCAGCCTGAATGAGAAGAGGGTAACAGGATGTCATACATAAAAGCAAGGCGGAAGGTGGAGTCACCCGGCACCTCGTTGTGTTACAGTTGCACACACTCATGTGTATGATGACTTTTATTTTTTTCATATCTTCTTACTCTATGAGGCGTTTTTTCACCGGGATGACCGGGCTGACCTCGAACTCGTGACCTCAGGTGACCCGCCCACCTCGGCCTCCCAAAGTGCTAAGATTGCTGGCGTGAGTCACAGCGCCCGGCACAATCTCTCTGGTTACTTTTTAACCATGAAGTCGGGCGGCCGAGCTCACGACTCACGGGAGTTTATCGTCCAGGCAGGCACCTCAAAAACCAAGCCAGGTGGTTCACGAGAAGTTGCGGGTTCGAGACCCGCCGACCGAGTTGGTGAAATCAAGTCTTGAAAACGAAAGCACGATTTGGTTTGGGCTGGGCTGCTCAAGCCTGGAATCCCAGCACTTAAAATGCTGAGGCGGGCGGATCGTGAGGTCACAGGTTCGAGACCGGTCTCGAACGACAGCGCAGCCCGCTCCCTATCAAATACAAAAAAATCAGAAAAGCAAAAGAAAGCTAACACGGTTTCAGCGTGTGCTCTCTTCGGCAGCACCTACGTTGAAATTGGGACGCTAGACGGAATGCCGGCTTAGCCGCAGCGCAAAAGTGACAAGCAGAGGGGAGCTGCGTTCCGTAATTATATGGATTTCCTTGTGGCTTTTTTGGTGAAAATCAAATAAAGACCGATTTGAGGTAGCGAATATAAAAATTGGAAGTTAGCTGGACGTGGAAATGCGGACACCTGCAACGCCAGCTACTTGAAGGGCAATGCAGGTAAATCGCTTGAACCCAAAACTCAGGTGTTGCAATAACTAAAATCGCCATCTTGTACTCCAGCCCGGGTGAGAAGAGAAAAACAGTATGTCATAAAGAAAGGCGGGCGGGGTGGAGTCACTCAGCACCTCGTCACGTTACGGTTGCGCGCACTCGCCTGTATGATTTCTCCTCTTTTCTCTTTGTTTTTTGTTTTTGTGAGGCGTTTCTTCTCCGGGATGCCAAGGGTGACCTCGAACTCGTGACCTCATGTGACCCGCCCACCTGGGCCCCCCAAACTGGTAAGATTGCTGGCGTGATTCACAGCGCCCAACACAATCTCTCTGATTTCTTTTTAACAATAAAGTCTGGCGGGCGAGCACGGTGACTCACGGGAGACTTTCATCCAGGCTCCTCGAAAACCAAGGCGGGCGGAGAACGAGAAGTTGTGGGTTCGAGACCCGCCCGACCAACATGGTGTAACCCAGTCTGGAAAACGAAAACACAATTGGGTTTGGGCTAGGCTGGGCTGCTCAAGCCTGTAATTTCACAGCAGTTGGAATGCTGGGGTGGGCCAATCGTGAGGTCACAGATTCGAGACTGGTCTCGAAAGAAAGCGCAGCCCGCTCCTTACAGAAAACAGAAGATCAGAAAGAAGTTGAGGGGGTTCAGCGTCTGCTCGCATCGGCAGCACCTACATTAAAAGTGGGACGCTAGACCGAAGGAAGGCTTGGCCTCAGCGCAAAAATGACAAGCAACGTGTTGTAGCATTCGAAATTATATTGGTCCTCTTCTGGTATTTGGTGGAAATCAAATAAAGACAGATTAGAGGTACAAAAAATAAAAATAGGAAGTTAGCCGGACGTGGAAATGCGGACACCCGCAACGCTAGCTACTTGAAGGGCAATGCAGGAAAATCGGTTGAACCCAAAAAGCGGGTGTTGCAATAGGCAAAATTCGCAATGATGCACTCCAGCCTGGGTGAGAAGAGAGAGACAGTATGTCATTAAGTAAGGCGAAACGAGGGTTGGAGTCACTCGGCACCTCGTTTTGTAACAGCTGCAAACACTTATCGGTATGATTGAATGTATTTATTTATTTATTTATTTTGCTTTTCTTCTTTTTATTGCGAGGCGTTTTTTTCACCAGGATGCCCAGGCTGACCTCAAACTCGTGACCTCGGGTGACCCGCCCACCCCGGCCTCCCAAAGTGCTAAGATTGCTGGCGTGAGACACAGCACCCGGCACAATCTCTCTGATTTCTTTTAACAATAACGTCGGGCGGCCGAGCACACGACTCACGGAGTTTATGGTCCAGGCAGGCACCTCGAAAACCAAGGTGGGCGGAGAACGAGAAGTTGTGGGTTCGAGACCCGCCCGACCAACATGGGGACCCCCAGTCTTGAAAACAGAAACACAATTTGGTTTGGGCTTGGCTGCTCAAGCCGGTAATCACAGCAGTTGGAATGCTGAGGCGGGCGAATCGTGAGGTCACAGGTTCGAGACTGGTCTCGAAAGAAAGCGCAGCCCGCTCCTTACAGAAAACAGAAGATCAGAAAGAAGTTGAGGGGTTCAGCGTCTGCTCGCATCGGCAGCACCTACATTAAAAGTGGGACGCTAGACCAAGGAAGGCTTGGCCTCAGCGCAAAAATGACAAGCAACGTGTTGTAGCATTCGAAATTATATCGTTCCTCTTCTGGTATTTGGTGGATATCAAATAAAGACAGATTAGAGGTACAAAAAATAAAAATACGCAGTTAGCTGGACGTGGAAATGTGGACACCCGCAACGCCAGCTACTTGAAGGGCAAAGCAGGAAAATCGGTTCAACCCAAAAAGCGGGTGTTGCAATAGGCAAAATTCGCCATTTTTCACTCCAGCCTGGGTGAGAAGAGAGAGACAGTATGTCATACAGTAAGGCGAAACGTGGGGTGGAGTCACTCGGCACCTCGTTTTGTAACAGCTGCAAACACTTATCGGTATGATTGAATGTATTTATTTATTTATTTACTTATTTATTTATTTTGCTATTCTTCTTTTTATTGTGAGGTGTTTTTTTTTCACCGGGATGCCCAGGCTGACCTCGAACTCGTGACCTCAGGTGACCCGCCCACCCCGGCCTCCCAAAGTGCTAAGATTGCTGGCGTGAGACAAAGCGCCCGGCACAATCTCTCTGATTTCTTTTGAACACTAAAGTCGAAGGGATGAGCACGGTGACTCAGGGGAGCCCGTCATCCAGGTGCCTAGATGGTCGAGACCCGCCCGACCAACATGGGAAAACCCAGTCTTGAAAACAGAAACACAATTTGGTTTGGGCTTGGCTGCTCAAGCCGGTAATCACAGCAGTTGGAATGCTGAGGCGGGCGAATCGTTAGGTCACAGGTTCGAGACTGGTCTCGAAGAAAGCGCAGCCCGCTCCTTACAGAAAACAGAAGATCAGAAAGAAGTTGAGGGGTTCAGCGTCTGCTCGCATCGGCAGCACCTACATTAAAAGTGGGACGCTAGACCAAGGAAGGCTTGGCCTCAGCGCAAAAATGACAAGCAACGTGTTGTAGCATTCGAAATTATATCGTTCCTCTTCTGGTATTTGGTGGATATCAAATAAAGACAGATTAGAGGTACAAAAAATAAAAATACGCAGTTAGCTGGACGTGGAAATGTGGACACCGCAACGCCAGCTACTTGAAGGGCAAAGCAGGAAAATCGGTTCAACCCAAAAAGCGGGTGTTGCAATAGGCAAAATTCGCCATTTTTCACTCCAGCCTGGGTGAGAAGAGAGAGACAGTATGTCATACAGTAAGGCGAAACGTGGGGTGGAGTCACTCGGCACCTCGTTTTGTAACAGCTGCAAACACTTATCGGTATGATTGAATGTATTTATTTATTTATTTACTTATTTATTTATTTTGCTATTCTTCTTTTTATTGTGAGGTGTTTTTTTTTCACCGGGATGCCCAGGCTGACCTCGAACTCGTGACCTCAGGTGACCCGCCCACCCCGGCCTCCCAAAGTGCTAAGATTGCTGGCGTGAGACAAAGCGCCCGGCACAATCTCTCTGATTTCTTTTGAACACTAAAGTCGAAGGGATGAGCACGGTGACTCAGGGGAGCCCGTCATCCAGGTGCCTAGATGGTCGAGACCCGCCCGACCAACATGGGAAAACCCAGTCTTGAAAACAGAAACACAATTTGGTTTGGGCTTGGCTGCTCAAGCCGGTAATCACAGCAGTTGGAATGCTGAGGCGGGCGAATCGTTAGGTCACAGGTTCGAGACTGGTCTCGAAAGAAAGCGCAGCCCGCTCCCTACAGAACACACACAAGAAAGAAAACCATACAAAAGCTGAAACGGGTTCAGCATGTGCTCGCTTCGGCAGCACCTACATTAAAATTGGGACGCTGCACAAAATGCCGGCTTGGCCGCCGTGGAAAAATGACAAGCAAAGTGTCGTAGCATTCGTAATTATCTTGCTTTTCTCTTTTTTTATTAATTTTTGTGTAAATCAAATGAAGACAGATTTGAGGTACAGAAGATAAAAATAGAAAGTTAGCTGGATATAAAGGTGCGGGCACTTGCAATGCCAGCTACTTGAAGGGCACTGCAGGACAATGGGTTGAAACCAAATGGCAATGGTTGCCATAAGCAACAGTCGCAATGTTGCCCTCCAGCCTGAATGAGAAGAGGGTAACAGGATGTCATACATAAAAGCAAGGCGGAAGGTGGAGTCACCCGCACCTCGTTGTGTTACAGTTGCACACACTCATGTGTATGATTACTTTTATTTTTTTCATATCTTCTTACTCTATGAGGCGTTTTTTCACCGGGATGACCGGGCTGACCTCGAACTCGTGACCTCTGGTGACCCGCCCACCTCGGCCTCCCAAAGTGCTAAGATTGCTGGCGTGAGTCACAGCGCCCGGCACAATCTCTCTGGTTTCTTTTAACAATAACGCCGGGCGGCCGAGCACACGACTCACGGGAGTTTATGGTCCAGGCAGGCACCTCGAAAACCAAGCCAGGTGGTTCACGAAGTTGCTGGTTCGAGACGCCGACCGACTTGGTGAAACTAAGTCTTGAAAATGAAAGGTCGATTTGGTTTGGGCTGGGCTGCTCAAGCCTGTAATCCCAGCACTTAAAATGCTGAGGTTCACGGATCGTGAGGTCACAGGTTCGAGACCGGTCTCGAATGACAGCGCAGCCCGCTCCCTATCAAATACAAAAAATCAGAAAAGCAAAAGAAAGCTAACACGGTTTCGGCGTGTGCTCGCTCGCAGCACCTACGTTGAAATTGGGACGCTAGACAGAAGGCGGCTTAGCCGCAGCGCAAAAGTGACAAGCAGAGGGAGCTGCGTTCCGTAAGTATATGGTTTTCCTTGTGGCTTTTTTGTTGAAAATCAAATAAAGACCGATTTGAGGTACCAAAAATAAAAATTTGAAGTTAGCTGGACGTGGAAATGCGGACACCTTCAACGCCAGCTACTTGAAGGGCAATGCAGGTAAATCGCTTGAACCCAAAACTCAGGTGTTGCAATAACTAAAATCGCCATCTTGTACTCCAGCCGGGTGAGAAGAGAAAACAGTATGTCATAAAGAAAGGCGGGCGGGGTGGAGTCACTCAGCACCTCGTCACCTTACGGTTGCGCGCACTCGCCTGTATGATTACTCCTCTTTCTCTTTGTTTCTTGTTTTTCTGAGGCGTTTTTCACCGGGATGCCAAGGGTGACCTCGAACTCGTGACCTCATGTGATGCGCCCACCTGGGCCCCCAAACTGGTAAGGTTGCTGGCGTGAGTCACAGTGGCCAACACAATCTCTCTGATTTCTTTTAACAATAAAGTCGAGCGGGCGAGCACGGTAACCCACAGGAGACTTTCATCCAGGCTCCTCGAAAACCAAGGTGGGCGGAGAACGAGAAGTTGTGGGTTCGAGACCCGCCCGACCAGCATGGTGTAACCCAGTCTTGAAAACGAAAACACAATTGGGTTTGGGCTGGGCTGCTCAAGCCTGTAATCACAGCAGTTGGAATGCTGGGGTGGGCCAATCGTGAGGTCACAGATTCGAGACTGGTCTCGAAAGAAAGCGCAGCCCGCTCCTTACAGAAAACAGAAGATCAGAAAGAAGTTGAGGGGGTTCAGCGACTGCTCGCATCGGCAGCACCTACATTAAAAGTGGGACGCTAGACCAAGGAAGGCTTGGCCTCAGCGCAAAATGACAAGCAACGTGTTGTAGCATTCGAAATTATATCGTTCCTCTTCTGGTATTTGGTGGATATCAAATACAGACAGATTAGAGGTACAAAAAATAAAAATACGCAGTTAGCTGGACGTGGAAATGTGGACACCCGCAACGCCAGCTACTTGAAGGGCAAAGCAGGAAAATCGGTTCAACCCAAAAAGCGGGTGTTGCAATAGGCAAAATTCGCCATTTTTCACTCCAGCCTGGGTGAGAAGAGAGAGACAGTATGTCATACAGTAAGGCGAAACGTGGGGTGGAGTCACCGGCACCTCGTTTTGTAACAGCTGCAAACACTTATCGGTATGATTGAATGTATTTATTTATTTATTTACTTATTTATTTATTTTGCTATTCTTTTTATTGTGAGCTGTTTTTTTTCCACCGGGATGCCCAGGCTGACCTCGAACTCGTGACCTCAGGTGACCCGCCCACCCCGGCCTCCCAAAGTGCTAAGATTGCTGGCGTGAGACAAAGCGCCCGGCACAATCTCTCTGATTTCTTTTGAACACTAAAGTCGAAGGGATGAGCACGGTGACTCAGGGGAGCCCGTCATCCAGGTGCCTAGATGGTCGAGACCCGCCCGACCAACATGGGAAAACCCAGTCTTGAAAACAGAAACACAATTTGGTTTGGGCTTGGCTGCTCAAGCCGGTAATCACAGCAGTTGGAATGCTGAGGCGGGCGAATCGTTAGGTCACAGGTTCGAGACTGGTCTCGAAAGAAAGCGCAGCCCGCTCCCTACAGAACACACACAAGAAAGAAAAACATACAAAAGCTGAAACGGGTTCAGCATGTGCTCGCTTCGGCAGCACCTACATTAAAATTGGGACGCTGCACAAAATGCCGGCTTGGCCGCCGTGGAAAAATGACAAGCAAAGTGTCGTAGCATTCGTAATTATCTTGCTTTTTTTTATTCATTTTTGTGTAAATCAAATGAAGACAGATTTGAGGTACACAAGATAAAAATAGAAAGTTAGCTGGATATAAAGGTGCGGGCACTTGCAACGCCAGCTACTTGAAGGGCATTGCAGGACAATGGGTTGAAACCAAAAGGCAGGGGTTGCCATAAGCAACAATCGCAATGTTGCCCTCCAGCCTGAATGAGAAGAGGGTAACAGGATGTCATACATAAAAGCAAGGCGGAAGGTGGAGTCACCCGGCACCTCGTTGTGTTACAGTTGCACACACTCATGTGTATGATTACTTTTATTTTTTTCATATCTTCTTACTCTATGAGGCGTTTTTTCACCGGGATGACCGGGCTGACCTCGAACTCGTGACCTCTGGTGACCCGCCCACCTCGGCCTCCCAAAGTGCTAAGATTGCTGGCGTGAGTCACAGCGCCCGCACAATCTCTGGTTTCTTTTTAACAATAACGCCGGGCGGCCGAGCACACGACTCACGGAGTTTATGGTCCAGGCAGGCACCTCGAAAACCAAGCCAGGTGGTTCACGAAGTTGCTGGTTCGAGAGACGCCGACCGACTTGGTGAAACCAAGTCTTGAAAACGAAAGCACGATTTGGTTTGGGCTGGGCTGCTCAAGCCTGGAATCCCAGCACTTAAAATGCTGAGGCGCGCGGATCGTGAGGTCACAGGTTCGAGACCGGTCTCGAACGACAGCGCAGCCCGCTCCCTATCAAATACAAAAAATCAGAAAAGCAAAAGAAAGCTAACACGGTTTCGGCGTGTGCTCGCTTCGGCAGCACCTACGTTGAAATTGGGACGCTAGACAGAAGGCCGGCTTAGCCGCAGCGCAAAAGTGACAAGCAGAGGGGAGCTGCGTTCCGTAAGTATATGGATTTCCTTGTGGCTTTTTTGGTGAAAATCAAATAAAGACCGATTTGAGGTACCGAAAATAAAAATTGGAAGTTAGCTGGACGTGGAAATGCGGACACCTGCAACGCCAGCTACTTGAAGGGCAATGCAGGTAAATCGCTTGAACCCAAAACTCAGGTGTTGCAATAACTAAAATCGCCATCTTGTACTCCAGCCCGGGTGAGAAGAGAAAAACAGTATGTCATAAAGAAAGGCGGGGCGGGGGGTGGAGTCACTCAGCACCTCGTCACCTTACGGTTGCGCGCACTCGCCTGTATGATTACTCCTCTTTTCTCTTTGTTTCTTGTTTTTCTGAGGCGTTTCTTCACCGGGATGCCAAGGGTGACCTCGAACTCGTGACCTCATGTGATGCGCCCACCTGGGCCCCCCAAACTGGTAAGGTTGCTGGCGTGAGTCACAGTGGCCAACACAATCTCTGATTTCTTTTTAACAATAAAGTCGAGCGGGCGAGCACGGTAACCCACAGGAGACTTTCATCCAGGCTCCTCGAAAACCAAGGTGGGCGGAGAACGAGAAGTTGTGGGTTCGAGACCCGCCCGACCAGCATGGTGTAACCCAGTCTTGAAAACGAAAACACAATTGGGTTTGGGCTGGGCTGCTCAAGCCTGTAATCACAGCAGTTGGAATGCTGGGGTGGGCCAATCGTGAGGTCACAGATTCGAGACTGGTCTCGAAAGAAAGCGCAGCCCGCTCCTTACAGAAAACAGAAGATCAGAAAGAAGTTGAGGGGGTTCAGCGACTGCTCGCATCGGCAGCACCTACATTAAAAGTGGGACGCTAGACCGAAGGAAGGCTTGGCCTCAGCGCAAAATGACAAGCAACGTGTTGTAGCATTCAAATTATATCGTTCCTCTTCTGGTATTTGGTGGATATCAAATAAAGACAGATTAGAGGTACAAAAATAAAATACGCAGTTAGCTGGACGTGGAAATGTGGACACCCGCAACGCCAGCTACTTGAAGGGCAAAGCAGGAAAATCGGTTCAACCCCAAAAGCGGGTGTTGCAATAGGCAAAATTCGCCATTTTTCACTCCAGCCTGGGTGAGAACAGAGAGACAGTATGTCATAAAGTAAGGCGAAACGTGGGGTGGAGTCACTCGGCACCTCGTTTTCTAACAGCTGCAAACACTTATCGGTATGATTGAATGTATTTATTTATTTATTTACTTATTTATTTATTTTGCTATTCTTTTTATTGTGAGCTGTTTTTTTTCCACCGGGATGCCCAGGCTGACCTCGAACTCGTGACCTCAGGTGACCCGCCCACCCCGGCCTCCCAAAGTGCTAAGATTGCTGGCGTGAGACAAAGCGCCCGGCACAATCTCTCTGATTTCTTTTGAACACTAAAGTCGAAGGGATGAGCACGGTGACTCAGGGGAGCCCGTCATCCAGGTGCCTAGATGGTCGAGACCCGCCCGACCAACATGGGAAAACCCAGTCTTGAAAACAGAAACACAATTTGGTTTGGGCTTGGCTGCTCAAGCCGGTAATCACAGCAGTTGGAATGCTGAGGCGGGCGAATCGTTAGGTCACAGGTTCGAGACTGGTCTCGAAGAAAGCGCAGCCCGCTCCTACAGAACACACACAAGAAAGAAAACATACAAAAGCTGAAACGGGTTCAGCATGTGCTCGCTCGCAGCACCTACATTAAAATTGGGACGCTGCACAAAATGCCGGCTTGGCCTCAGCGCAAAATGAAAAGCAAAGTGTCGTAGCATTCGTAATTATCTTGCTTTTTTTTATTTATTTTTCTGTAAATCAAATGAAGACAGATTTGAGGTACACAAGAGAAAAATAGAAAGTTAGCTGGATATAAAGGTGCGGACACTTGCAACGCCAGCTACTTGAAGGGCATTGCAGGACAATGGGTTGAAACCAAAAGGCAGGTGTTGCCATAAGCAACAATCGCAATGTTGCCCTCCAGCCTGAATGAGAAGAGGGTAACAGGATGTCATACATAAAAGCAAGGCGGAAGGTGGAGTCACCCGGCACCTCGTTGTGTTACAGTTGCACACACTCATGTGTATGATGACTTTTCTTTTTTCATTTCTTCTTACTCTATGAGGCGTTTTTTCACCGGAATGTCCGGGCTGACCTCGAACTCGTGACCTCAGGTGACCCACCCACCTCGGCCTCCCAAAGTGCTAAGATTGCTGGCGTGAGTCACAGCGCCCGGCACAATCTCTCTGGTTACTTTTTAACCATAAAGTCGGGCGGCCGAGCACACGACTCACGGGAGTTTATCGTCCAGGCAGGCACCTCGAAAACCAAGCCAGGTGGTTCACGAGAAGTTGCGGGTTCGAGACCCGCCGACCGACTTGGTGAAATCAAGTCTTGAAAACGAAAGCACGATTTGGTTTGGGTTTGGCTGCTCAAGCCGGTAATCACAGCAGTTGGAATGCTGAGGCGGGCCAATCGTGAGGTCACAG
>JAKFGQ010000240.1:0-37387 GCA_021498475.1 Saguinus midas | reverse complement strand
AACACGTTTCTGGTAAGAGCTGCGTTTGACATTCCTGAGTTAATGGAAGTATATGCTGTAATGAGAACTATGTGGTTCTAAAACCAAAAGCGAGCTATCTAACAGAACGGTTGTCAATGTGGGCATTCAATTTACAGAGTTAAACTCGTGTGTTTAACGGGAAGGCTGGAAACGCTTTGTGTGGAGAATCTCAAAACAGGCATTTCCAGCCCAATTCCTGCATATAACGAAATGGCAGTAAATCTCTGCCTAAAAGCAAAGAAGAAGCCTGTCCTTCCATCTGCGCTGCTGTGCGATTATTCTGCTAACTGAGTTATAATTTCCTTTAAATTCAGAAGTTTGAAAGACGTTTCTGGTAAGCGATGCGTTTGGACATTCTGAAGTGAAAAGGAGTATATGCTGTAATGAGAACCATGTGGTTCTAAAACAGAACGGTGCAATATAACAGAACGGTTGTCAATGCGTGTATTCAACTTAGAGAGTGAAACTCGTGTGTTTAAAAGGCAGTCTGGAAACGCTTTCTGTGGAGAATCTCAAAACAGGCATTTCCAGCAGAATTCCGGCATATATGGAAATAGCAGAAAAACTCTGCCTAAAACACAGAAGAAACGTATTGTTTAATCTGCGCTGCTTTGCGTTTGTTCTGCTAAGTGAGCTCAATCTCCCTTTAAATTAAGGAGTTAAAAGCACAATTCTGGTAAGCTGCGTTTGGACATTTCTACGTGAATGGGAGTATAGGGTGTAAAGAGAAAAATATGGTTCTATGAAAGAAACGGACGTATCTAAAAGAACGGTTGTCAGTGTGTGCATTCAACTTAGAGAGACAAACTCGTGTGTTAGAAGGGGCATTCTGGAATCGCTTTCTGTGGAGAATCTCAAAACAGGCATTTCCAGCATTATTCCCGCATATAACGAAATAGCTGTAAAACTCAGCCTAAAACACGGAAAAAAACGAATTTTTGAAACTGTTCTGCTGTGCGTTTGTCCAGCTAAGTGAGGTAAATGCCCCTTTAAATACAGGAGTTAGAAACACGTTTCTGGTAAGCGATGCGTTTGGACATCCTGAAGTTAAAGGGAATATGCTGTAATGAGAACTATGTTTTTCAGAAACCAAACCGGTGTATTGTAACAGAACGGGTTTCAAAGTGGGCATTCCACATACCGAGTTAAACTCGTGTGTTTAAGGGGCAGTCTGGAAACGCTTTCTGTGGAGAATCTCAAAAAGGCATTTCCAGCAGAATTCCAGCATATAACGAAATGGCAGTAAATCTCTGCCTAAAAGCAAAGAAGAAACCTGTCCTTCAATCTGCGCTGCTGTGCGATTATTCTGCTAACTGAGTTATAATTTCCTTTAAATTCAGAAGTTTGAAAGACGTTTCTGGTAGGAGCTGGGTTTGGACATTTCTGAGTAAATGGGAGAATATGCTGCAATGAGATCTATGTGGTTCTAAAACCAAAAGCGAGCTGTCTAACAGAAAAGTTGTCAATTTGTGCATTCAACTTACACAGTTAAACTCGTTCGTTTAAGGGGGAGTCTGGAAACGCTTTCTGTGGAGAATCTCAAAACAGGCATTTCCAGCAGAATTCCCACATATAGAGAAATAGCAGTAGAACTCTGCCTAAAACTGAGAAGAAACCTATCCTTCAATCTGCTCTGCTTTGGGTTTGTTCTGCCAAGTGAGTTAAATCTCCCTTTTAATTAAGGAGTTAGAATCACGATTCTGGTAAAAGCTGCATTTAAACATTTCTAAGTGAATGGGAGTATATGGTGTAATGAGAAAAATATGGTTCTACGAAAGAAACGGACGTATCTAAAAGAACAGTTTTCAGTGTGTGCATTCAACTTAGAGACACCAACTCGTGTGTTCAAAAGGGCAGTCTGGAAATGCTTTCTGTGGAGAGTCTCAAAACAGGCATTTCCAGCATTATTCCCGCATATAGTGAAATAGCAGTAAAACTCTGCCTAAAACGCCGAAGGAACATATACTTCAATATGCTCTGCTGTGTGTTTTTTCAGCTACATGAGTTAAATCTTCTTTTAGATTCAGGAGTTAGAAGCACGATTTTGGTAAGGGCTGTGTTTGGACATTCTGAAGTGAAAAGGAGTATATGCTGTAATGAGAACTATGTGGTCCTAAAACCAAAACGGTGCAATCTAACAAAACGGGTGTCAATGTGGACTTTGCACATACAGAGTTAAACTCGTGTGTTTAAAGGGCAGTCTGGAAACGCTTTCTGTGGAGAATCTCAAAAGAGGCATTTCCAGCGGAATTCCCGCATATAACGAAATTGCAGTAAAACTCTGCCTAAAACACAGAGAAAAAACGTATCATTCAATCTGCTCTGCTGTGAATTTGTTCAGATAACTGAGCTAAATCTGCCTTTAGATTAAGGAGGTAGAAACACGTTTCTGGTAAGAGCTTCGTTTTGACATTCCTTAGTTTATGGAAGTATATGCTGAAATGAGACCTAGCTGATTCTGAAACCAAAACGGAGCTTTCGAATAAAAACGGTTTTCAATGTATGCATTCAACCTAGAGAGTTAAACTCGTGTGTACAAGGCAGTCGGGAAACGCTATCTGTGGAGAATCTCAAAACAGGCATTTCCAGCATTATTTCCGCATATAATGAAAAAGCTGTAAAACTTTGTTTAAAACACAGAAAAAAAAGTATTTTTCAATCTGCACTGCTGTGCGTTTGTCCAGCTAAGTGAGGCAAATCTCCCTTTAAATACAGGAGTTAGAAACACGTTTCTGGTAAGAGCTGCGTTTGGACATTCTGAATTTAAACGGAGTGTATGCTGAAAGGAGAACTATGTGGTTCTAAAACGAAAACGGTGTAATATAACAAAACGAGTGTCAATGTGGGCATTCAATTTACAGAGTTAAACTCGTGTGTTTAAGGGGCAGTCTGGAATTGCTTTCTGTGGATAGTCTCTAAAGAGGCATTTCCAGCCCAATTCCTGCATATAACGAAATAGCAGTAAATCTCTGCCTAAAACACAAAAGAAACATATCCTACATTATGCTCTGCTGTGCGTTTGTTCAGCTAAATTGAGTTAAATCTCCCTTTAAAATAAGGAGGTAGAAGCACGATTCTGGTAACAGCTGCGTTTGGACATTTCTAAGTGAATGGGAGAATATGCTGTAATGAGAAATATATGATTCTATGAATGAAACAGAGCTATCTAACAGAACGGTTGTCAATGCGTGTATTCAACTTAGAGAGGAAACTCGTGTGCTATAGGGGCAGTCTGGAAACCCTTTCCGTGGAAAATTCCAAGAAAGGCATTTCCAGCGGAATTCACGCATTTAACGAAATAGCAGTATACTTCTGCCTAAAACAAAGAAAAAACGTATCCTTCAATCTGCTCTGCAGTGCATTTCTTCAGCTAACAGAGTTAAATCTCCCTTTAGATTCAGAAGTTAGAAACACGTTTCTGGTAAGAGCTGAATTTGGCCATTCCTGAGTAAACGGGAGAATACGCTGTCATGAGATCTATATGGTTCTAAAACCAAAACTGAGCTTTCTAACAGAACGCTTGTCAACGTGTACATTCAACGTACAGAGTGAAACCCGTGTGTTCAAGGGTCAGTCTGGAAACGCTTTCTGTGGAGAACCTCAATACAGGCATTTCCAGCATTATTCCCGAATAACGAAATAGCAGTAAAACTCTGCCTGAAACAAGGAAACACCTATTTTTCAATCTGCCTTGCTGTGCGTTTGTCCAGCTAGGTGAGGTAAATCTCCCTATAAATAGAAGAGTTAGAAACATGTTTCTGATAAGAGCTGCGTTTGGACATTCTGATGTTAAAGGGAGTATAGGCTGTAATGAGAACCATGTGGTTCTAAAACAGAAACGGTGCAATATAACAGAACGGTTGTCAATGTGGGCATTCAATTTACAGAGATAAACTCGTGTGTTTAACGGGAAGGCTGGAAACGCTTTGTGTGGAGAATCTCAAAACAGGCATTTCCAGCGAATTCCGCATATAACGAAATAGCAGTAAATCTCTGCCTAAAACACAGAAGAAACATATCCTTCATTATGCTCTGCTGTGAGTTTGTTCAGCTAAAGTGAGTTAAATCTCCCTTTAAAATAAGGAGGTAGAAGCACGATTCTGGTAACAGCTGCGTTTGGACATTTCTAAGTGAATGGGAGAATATGCTGTAATGAGAAATATATGGTTCTATGAATGAAACAGAGCTATCTAACAGAACGGTTGTCAATGCGTGTATTCAACTTAGAGAGGAAACTCGTGTGTTATAGGGGCAGTCTGAAACCCTTTCCGTGGAAAATTCCAAGAAAGGCATTTCCAGCGGAATTCACGCATTTAACGAAATAGCAGTATACTTCTGCCTAAAACAAAGAAAAAACGTATCCTTCAATCTGCTCTGCAGTGCCTTTCTTCAGCTAACTGAGTTAAATCTCCTTTAGATTCAGAAGTTAGAAACACGTTTCTGGTAAGAGCTGAATTTGGCCATTCCTGAGTAAACGGAGAATACGCTGTCATGAGATCTATATGGTTCTAAAACCAAAACTGAGCTTTCTAACAGAACGCTTGTCAACGTGTACATTCAACGTGCAGAGTGAAACCCGTGTGTTCAAGGGCAGTCTGGAAACGCTTTCTGTGGAGAACCTCAATACAGGCATTTCCAGCATTATTCCCGCCTATAACGAAATAGCAGTAAAACTCTGCCTGAAACAAGGAAACACCTATTTTTCAATCTGCCTTGCTGTGCGTTTGTCCAGCTAAGTGAGGTAAATCTCCCTATAAATAGAAGAGTTAGAAACATGTTTCTGGTAAGAGCTGCGTTTGGACATTCTGATGTTAAAGGGAGTATAGGCTGTAATGAGAACCATGTGGTTCTAAAACAGAAACGGTGCAATATAACAGAACGGTTGTCAATGTGGGCATTCAATTTACAGAGATAAACTCGTGTGTTTAACGGGAAGGCTGGAAACGCTTTGTGTGGAGAATCTCAAAACAGGCATTTACAGCGGAATTCCCGCATATAACAAAAATAGCAGTAAATCTCTGACTAAAACACAGATGAAACCTATCCTTCAATATGCTCTGCTGTGCGTTTGTTCAGCTTAAGTGAGTTAAATCTTTTTTTAGATTCAGGAGTTAGAATCACGATTCCGGTAAGAGCAGCCTTTGGACATTTCTGAGTAAATGGGAATATATGTTGTAATGAGAATCTGCTGATTCAAAAAACGAAACAGAACTCTCAAACAGAACGGTGGTCAATGTGTTCATTCCACTCACGGAGTTAAACTCGTGTGTCCAAAAGCCAGTCTGGAAACGCTTTCTGTGGAGAATCTCAAATCAGGCATTTCCGGAGGAATTCCCGCATATAACGATATAGCAGTAAAACTCTGCCTAAAACACAGAAGAAACGTATCATTCAATCGGCTCTGCTGTGAATATGTTCAGATAAGGGAGTTAAATCTCCCTTTAGATTCAGGAGTTAGAAACACGTTCCTGGTAAGGGCTGCGTTTTGACATTCCTGAGTTAATGGAAGTATATGCTGTAATGAGACCTAGGTCGTTCTAAAACCGAAACGGAGCGATCTAATAGAACGGTTTTCAATGTGTGGATTCAACTTAGAGAGTGAAACTCGTGTGTTTAAAAGGCAGTCTGGAAACGCTTTCTGTGGAGAATCTCAAAACAGGCATTTCCAGCAGAATTCCGGCATATATGGAAATAGCAGAAAAACTCTGCCTAAAACACAGAAGAAACGTATTGTTTAATCTGCGCTGCTTTGCGTTTGTTCTGCTAAGTGAGCTCAATCTCCCTTTAAATTAAGGAGTTAAAAGCACAATTCTGGTAAAAGCTGCGTTTGGACATTTCTACGTGAATGGGAGTATAGGGTGTAAAGAGAAAAATATGGTTCTATGAAAGAAACGGACGTATCTAAAAGAACGGTTGTCAGTGTGTGCATTCAACTTAGAGAGACAAACTCGTGTGTTAGAAGGGGCATTCTGGAATCGCTTTCTGTGGAGAATCTCAAAACAGGCATTTCCAGCATTATTCCCGCATATAACGAAATAGCTGTAAAACTCAGCCTAAAACACAGAAAAAAACGAATTTTTGAAACTGTTCTGCTGTGCGTTTGTCCAGCTAAGTGAGGTAAATGCCCCTTTAAATACAGGAGTTAGAAACACGTTTCTGGTAAGCGATGCGTTTGGACATCCTGAAGTTAAAGGGAATATGCTGTAATGAGAACTATGTTTTTCAGAAACCAAACCGGTGTATTATAACAGAACGGGTTTCAAAGTGGGCATTCCACATACCGAGTTAAACTCGTGTGTTTAAGGGGCAGTCTGGAAACTCTTTCTGTAGAAAATCTCAAAAAGGCATTTCTAGCAGAATTCCAGCATATAACGAAATGGCAGTAAATCTCTGCCTAAAAGCAAAGAAGAAACCTGTCCTTCAATCTGCTCTGCTGTGCGTTTATTCTGCTAACTGAGTTATAATTTCCCTTAAATTCAGAAGTTTCAAAGACGTTTCTGGTAAGAGCTGGGTTTGGACATTTCTGAGTAAATGGGAGAATATGCTGCAATGAGATCTATGTGGTTCTAAAACCAAAAGCGAGCTGTCTAACAGAAAAGTTGTCAATTTTTGCATTCAACTTACAGAGTTAAACTCGTTTTTTTAAGGGGGAGTCTGGAAACGCTTTCTGTGGAGAATCTCAAAACAGGCATTTCCAGCAGAATTCCCACATATAGAGAAATAGCAGTAGAACTCTGCCTAAAACTGAGAAGAAACCTATCCTTCAATCTGCCCTGCTTTGGGTTTGTTCTGCTAAGTGAGTTAAATCTACCTTTTAATAAAGGAGTTAGAATCACGATTCTGGTAAAAGCTGCATTTAAACATTTCTAAGTGAATGGGAGTATATGGTGTAATGAGAAAAATATGGTTCTACGAAAGATACGGACGTATCTAAAAGAACAGTTTTCAGTGTGTGCATTCAACTTAGAGACACCAACTCGTGTGTTCAAAGGGCAGTCTGGAAATGCTTTCTGTGGAGAGTCTCAAAACAGGCATTTCCAGCATTATTCCCGCATATAGTGAAATAGCAGTAAAACTCTGCCTAAAACACCGAAGGAACATATACGTCAATATGCTCTGCTGTGTGTTTTTTCAGCTACATGAGTTAAATCTTCTTTTAGATTCAGGAGTTAGAAGCACGATTTTGGTAAGAGCTGTGTTTGGACATTCTGAAGTGAAAAGGAGTATATGCTGTAATGAGAACTATGTGGTCCTAAAACCAAAACGGTGCAATCTAACAAAACGGGTGTCAATGTGGACTTTGCACATACAGAGTTAAACTCGTGTGTTTAAAGGGCAGTCTGGAAACGCTTTCTGTGGAGAATCTCAAAAGAGGCATTTCCAGCAGAATTCCCGCATATAACGAAATTGCAGTAAAACTCTGCCTAAAACACAGAGAAAAAACGTATCATTCAATCTGCTCTGCTGTGAATTTGTTCAGATAACTGAGCTAAATCTCCCTTTAGATTAAGGAGGTAGAAACACGTTTCTGGTAAGAGCTGCGTTTGGACATTTCTAAGTGAATGGGAGAATATGCTGCAATGAGATCTATGTGGTTCTAAAACGAAAACGGTGTAATATAACAAAACGGTTTTCAATGTATGCATTCAACTTAGAGAGTTAAACTCGTGTGTTTAAAAGGCAGTCTGGAAACGCTTTCTGTGGAGAATCTCAAAACAGGCATTTCCAGCATTATTTCCGCATATAATGAAAAAGCTGTAAAACTTTGTTTAAAACACAGAAAAAACGAATTTTTCAATCTGCACTGCTGTGCGTTTGTCCAGCTAAGTGAGGCAAACCTCCCTTTAAATACAGGAGTTAGAAACACGTTTCTGGTAAGAGCTACATTTGGACATTCTGAATTTGAACGGAGTATACGCTGAAATGAGAACTATGTGGTTCTAAATCGAAAACGGTGTAATAAAACAAAACGAGTGTCAATGTGGCATTCAATTTACACAGTTAAACTCGTGTGTTTAAGGGGCACTCTGGAAATGCTTTCTGTGGATAATCTCTAAAGAGGCATCTCCAGCCCAATTCCCGCATATAACGAAATAGCAGTAAATCTCTGCGTAAAACACAGAAGAAGCATATCCTTCATTATGCTCTGCTGTGCGTTTGTTCAGCTAAAGTGAGTTAAATCTCCCTTTTTAATAAGGAGGTAGAAACACGATTCTGGTAACAGCTGCATTTGGACATTTCTAAGTGAATGGGAGAATATGCTGTAATGAGATATACATGGTTCTATGAATGAAACAGAGCTATCTATCAGAACGGTTGTCAATGCGTGTATTCAACTTAGAGAGGAAAACTCGTGTGTTATAGGGGCAGTCTGGAAACCCTTTCCGTGGAAAATTCCAAAAAAGGCATTTCCAGCGGAATTCACGCATTTCACGAAATAGCAGTATACTTCTGCCTAAAACAAAGAAAAAACGTATCCTTCAATCTGCTCTGCAGTGCGTTTCTTCAGCTAACTGACTTAAATCTCCCTTTAGATTCAGAAGTTAGAAACACGTTTCTGGTAAGAGCTGAATTTGGCCATTCCTGAGTAAACGGGAGAATACGCTGTCATGAGATCTATATGGTTCTAAAACCAAAACTGAGCTTTCTAACAGAACGCTTGTCAATGCGTACATTCAACGTACAGAGTGAAACCCGTGTGTTCAAGGGGCAGTCTGGAAACGCTTTCTGTGGAGAACCTCAGTACAGGCATTTCCAGCATTATTCCCGCATATAACGAAATAGCAGTAAAACTCTGCCTGAAACAAGGAAACACCTATTCTTCAATCTGCCTTGCTGTGCGTTTGTCCAGCTAAGTGAGGTAAATCTCCCTATAAATAGAAGAGTTAGAAACATGTTTCTGGTAAGAGCTGCGTTTGGACATTCTGATGTTAAAGGGAGTATATGCTGTAATGAGAACGATGTGGTTCTAAAACAGAAACGGTGCAATATAACAGAACGGGTGTCAATGTGGGCATTCAATTTACAGAGTTAAACTCGTGTGTTTAACGGGAAGTCTGGAAACGCTTTGTGTGGAGAATCTCAAAACAGGCATTTACAGCGGAATTCCCGCATATAACAAAATAGCAGTAAATCTCTGACTAAAACACAGATGAAACCTATCCTTCAATATGCTCTGCTGTGCGTTTGTTCAGCTTAAGTGAGTTAAATCTTTTTTCAGATTCAGGAGTTAGAATCACGATTCCGGTAAGAGCAGCCTTTGGACATTTCTGAGTAAATGGGAATATATGTTGTAATGAGAATCTGCTGATTCAAAAAACGAAACAGAACTCTCAAACAGAACGGTGGTCAATGTGTTCATTCCACTCACGGAGTTAAACTCGTGTGTCCAAAAGCCAGTCTGGAAACGCTTTCTGTGGAGAATCTCAAAACAGGCATTTCCAGCAGAATTCCGCATATAACGAAATAGCAGTAAAACTCTGCCTAAAACACAGAAGAAACGTATCATTCAATCTGCTCTGCTGTGCATTTGTTCAGCTAAGTGAGTTAAATCTCCCTTTAGATTCAGGAGTTAGAAACACGTTCCTGGTAAGAGCTGCGTTTTGACATTCCTGAGTTAATGGAAGTATATGCTGTAATGAGACCTAGCTCGTTCTAAAACCGAAACGGAGCTATCTAATAGAACGGTTTTCAATGTGTGGATTCAACTTAGAGAGTGAAACTCGTGTGTTTAAAAGGCAGTCTGGAAACGCTTTCTGTGGAGAATCTCAAAACAGGCATTTCCAGCAGAATTCCGCATATATGGAAATAGCAGAAAAACTCTGCCTAAAACACAGAAGAAACGTATTGTTTAATCTGCGCTGCTTTGCGTTTGTTCTGCTAAGTGAGCTCAATCTCCCTTTAAATTAAGGAGTTAAAAGCACAATTCTGGTAAAAGCTGCGTTTGGACATTTCTACGTGAATGGGAGTATAGGGTGTAAAGAGAAAAATATGGTTCTATGAAAGAAACGGACGTATCTAAAAGAACGGTTGTCAGTGTGTGCATTCAACTTAGAGAGACAAACTCGTGTGTTAAAAGGGGCATTCTGGAATCGCTTTCTGTGGAGAATCTCAAAACAGGCATTTCCGGCATTATTCCCGCATATAACGAAATAGCTGTAAAACTCAGCCTAAAACACAGAAAAAACGAATTTTTCAATCTGTTCTGCTGTGCGTTTGTCCAGCTAAGTGAGGTAAATGCCCCTTTAAATACAGGAGTTAGAAACACGTTTCTGGTAAGCGATGCGTTTGGACATTCTGAAGTTAAAGGGAATATGCTGTAATGAGAACTATGTTTTTCAAAAACCAAACCGGTGTATTATAACAGAACGGGTGTCAAAGTGGGCATTCCACATACCGAGTTAAACTCGTGTGTTTAAGGGGCAGTCTGGAAACTCTTTCTGTAGAAAATCTCAAAAAGGCATTTCTAGCAGAATTCCAGCATATAACGAAATAGCAGTAAATCTCTGCCTAAAAGCAAAGAAGAAACCTGTCCTTCAATCTGCGCTGCTGTGCGATTATTCTGCTAACTGAGTTATAATTTCCTTTAAATTCAGAAGTTTGAAAGACGTTTCTGGTAAGAGCTGGGTTTGGACATTTCTGAGTAAATGGGAGAATATGCTGCAATGAGATCTATGTGGTTCTAAAACCAAAAGCGAGCTATCTAACAGAAAAGTTGTCAATTTGTGCATTCAACTTACAGAGTTAAACTCGTGTGTTTAAGGGGAGTCTGGAAACGCTTTCTGTGGAGAATCTCAAAACAGGCATTTCCAGCAGAATTCCACATATAGAGAAATAGCAGTAGAACTCTGCCTAAAACTGAGAAGAAACCTATCCTTCAATCTGCTCTGCTTTGGGTTTGTTCTGCTAAGTGAGTTAAATCTCCCTTTAATTAAGGAGTTAGAATCACGATTCTGGTAAAAGCTGCGTTTGGACATTTCTAAGTGAATGGGAGTATATGGTGTAAAGAGAAAAATATGGTTCTATGAAAGAAACAAACGTATCTAACAGAACGGTTTTCAATGTGTGCATTCAACTTAGAGAGACAAACTAGTGTGTTAAAAGGGGCAGTCTGGAAACGCTTTCTGTGGAGAATCTCATAAAAGTCATTTCCAGCATTATTCCCGCATATAGTGAAAGAGCAGTAAAACTCTGCCTAAAACACAGAAGAAACATATCCTTCAATATGCTCTGCTGTGTTTTTTTTTCAGCTGCATGAGTTAAATCTTTTTTTAGATTCAGGAGTTAGAAGCACGATTTTGGTAAGAGCTGTGTTTGGACATTCTGAAGTTAAAGGGAGTATATGCTGTAATGAGAATTATGTGGTCCTAAAACCAAAACGGTGCAATCTAACAAAACGGGTGTCAATGTGGACTTTGCACATACAGAGTTAAACTCGTGTGTTTAAAGGGCAGTCTGGAAACGCTTTCTGTGGAGAATCTCAAAAGAGGCATTTCCAGCGGCATTCCCGCATATAACAAAATTGCAGTAAAACTCGGCCTAAAACACAGAAAAAAACGTATCATTGAATCTGCTCTGCTGTGAATTTGTTCAGATAACTGAGCTAAATCTGCCTTTAGATTAAGGAGGTAGAAACACGTTTCTGGTAAGAGCTTCGTTTGGACATTCCTTAGTTTATGGAAGTATATGCTGAAATGAGACCTAGCTGATTCTAAAACCAAAACGGAGCTTTCTAATAAAAACGGTTTTCAATGTATGCATTCAACCTAGAGAGTTAAACTCGTGTGTACAAGGCAGTCGGGAAACGCTATCTGTGGAGAATCTCAAAACAGGCATTTCCAGCATTATTCCGCATATAATGAAAAAGCTGTAAAACTTTGTTTAAAACACAGAAAAACAAGTATTTTTCAATCTGCACTGCTGTGCGTTTGTCCAGCTAAGTGAGGCAAATCTCCCTTTAAATACAGGAGTTAGAAACACGTTTCTGGTAAGAGCTGCGTTTGGACATTCTGAATTTAAAGGGATTATATGTTAAAATGTGAACTATGTGGTTCTAAAACAAAAACGGTGTAATATAACAAAACGAGTGTCAATGTGGGCATTCAATTTACAGAGTTAAACTCGTGTGTTTAAGGGGCAGTCTGGAAACGCTTTCTGTGGATAATCTCAAAAGAGGCATTTCAAGCGGAATTCCTGCATAGAAAGAAATTGCAGTAAAACTCTGCCTAAAACACAGAAGAAACCTATCTTTCAATATGCGCTGCTTTGTGTTTTTTATGCTAAGTGAGTTAAATCTCCTTTTAAAATAAGGAGGTAGAAGCAAGATTCTGGTAACAGCTGCGTTTTGACATTTCTAAGTGAATGGAAGAATATGCTGTAATGAGAAATATATGGTTCTATGAATGAAACAGAGCTATCTAACAGAACGGTTGTCAATGTGTGCATTCAACTTAGAGAGAAAAACTCGTGTGTTATAGGGGCAGTCTGGAAACGCTTTCCGTGGAAAATTCAAAAAAGGGCATTTCCAGCGGAATTCACGCCTTTAAAGAAATAGCAGTATAATTCTGCTTAAAACAAAGAAAAAACGTATCCTTCAATGTGCTCTGCAGTGCCTTTATTCAGCTAACTGAGTTAAATCTCCCTTTAGATTCAGAAGTTAGAAACACGTTTCTGGTAAGAGCTGAATTTGGCCATTCCTGAGTAAACGGGAGAATACGCTGTCATGAGATCTATATGGTTCTAAAACCAAAACTGAGCTTTCTAACAGAACGGTTGTCAATGTGTACATTTAACCAAAAGAGTTAAACTCGTGTGTTCAAGGGTCAGTCTGTAAACGCTTTCTGTCGAGAATCTCAATACAGGCATTTCAAGCATTATTCCCGCATATAACGAAATTGCAGTAAAACTCTGCCTAAAACAAGGAAAAACCTATTTCTCAATCTGCTCTGCTGTTCCTTTGTCCAGCTAAGTGAGGTAAATCTCCCTATAAATAGAAGAGTTAGAAAGATGTTTCTGATAAGAGCTGCGTTTGGACATTCTGATGTTAAAGGGAGTATAGGCTGTAATGAGAACCATGTGGTTCTAAAACAGAAACGGTGCAATATAACAGAACGGTTGTCAATGTGGGCATTCAATTTACAGAGATAAACTCGTGTGTTTAAAAGGCAGTCTGGAAACGCTTTGTGTGGAGAATCTCAAAACAGGCATTTCCAGCGGAATTCCGCATATAACAAAAATAGCAGTAAAACTCTGCCTAAAACACAGATGAAACCTATCCTTCAATATGCTCTGCTGTGCGTTTGTTCAGCTAAGTGAGTTAAATCTTTTTTTAGATTCAGGAGTTAGAATCACGATTCCGGTAAGAGCAGCCTTTGGACATTTCTGAGTAAATGGGAATATATGTTGTAATGAGAATCTGCTGATTCAAAAAACGAAACAGAACTCTCAAACAGAACGGTGGTCAATGTGTTCATTCCACTCACGGAGTTAAACTCGTGTGTCCAAAAGCCAGTCTGGAAACGCTTTCTGTGGAGAATCTCAAAACAGGCATTTCCAGCGAATTCCGCATATAACGATATAGCAGTAAAACTCTGCCTAAAACACAGAAGAAACGTATCATTCAATCGGCTCTGCTGTGAATATGTTCAGATAAGGAGTTAAATCTCCTTTAGATTCAGGAGTTAGAAACACGTTCTGGTAAGAGCTGCGTTTGGACATTCCTGAGTTAATGGAAGTATATGCTGTAATGAGAACCATGTGGTTCTAAAACAGAACGGTGCAATATAACAGAACGGTTTTCAATGTGTGGATTCAACTTAGAGTTAAACTCGTGTGTTTAAAAGGCAGTCTGGAAACGCTTTCTGTGGAGAATCTCAAAACAGGCATTTCCAGCAGAATTCCGCATATATGGAAATAGCAGAAAACTCTGCCTAAAACACAGAAGAAACGTATTGTTTAATCTGCGCTGCTTTGCGTTTGTTCTGCTAAGTGAGCTCAATCTCCTTTAAATTAAGGAGTTAGAAGCACGATTCTGGTAAAAGCTGCGTTTGGACATTTCTAAGTGAATGGGAGTATATGCTGTAATGAGAAAATATGGTTCTATGAAAGAAACGGACGTATCTAAAAGAACGGTTGTCAGTGTGTGCATTCAACTTAGAGACAAACTCGTGTGTTTAAAAGGCAGTCTGGAAACGCTTTCTGTGGAGAATCTCAAAACAGGCATTTCCAGCATTATTCCCGCATATAACGAAATAGCTGTAAAACTCAGCCTAAAACACAGAAGAAACGTATCATTCAATCTGCTCTGCTGTGCGTTTGTTCAGCTAACTGAGTTAAATCTCCCTTTAAATACAGGAGTTAGAAACACGTTTCTGGTAAGAGCTGTGTTTGGACATTCTGATGTTAAAGGAGTATATGCTGTAATGAGAACTATGTGGTTCTAAAACCAAAACTGAGCTATCTAAAAGAACGGTTGTCAGTGTGTGCATTCAACTTAGAGAGTTAAACTCGTGTGTTTAAGGGCAGTCTGGAAACTCTTTCTGTGGAGAATCTCAAAACAGGCATTTCCAGCATTATTCCGCATATAACGAAATAGCAGTAAAACTCAGCCTAAAACACAGAAAAAACGAATTTTTTAATCTGTTGTGCTGTGCGTTTGTCCAGCTAAGTGAGGTAAATGCCCCTTTAACTACAGGAGTTAGAAACACGTTTCTGGTAAGCGATGCGCTTGGACATTCTGAAGTTAAAAGGAATATGCTGTAATGAGAACTATGTTTTCAAAACCAAACCGGTGTATTATAACAGAACGGTGTCAAAGTGGGCATTCCACATACCGAGTTAAACTCGTGTGTTTAAGGGGCAGTCTGGAAACTCTTTCTGTAGAAAATCCCAAAAAAAAGGCATTTCTAGCAGAATTCCAGCATATAACGAAATAGCAGTAAATCTCTGCCTAAAAGCAAAGAAGAAACCTGTTTTTCAATCTGCTCTGCTGTGCGTTTGTTCTGCTAACTGAGTTATAATTTCCTTTAAATTCAGAAGTTTGAAAGACGTTTCTGGTAAGAGCTGGGTTTGGACATTTCTGAGTAAATGGGAGAATATGCTGCAATGAGATCTATGTGGTTCTAAAACCAAAAGCGAGCTATCTAACAGAAAAGTTGTCAATTTGTGCATTCAACTTAGAGAGTTAAACTCGTGTGTTTAAGGGCAGTCTGGAAACGCTTTCTGTGGAGAATCTCAAAACAGGCATTTCCAGCAGAATTCCCACATATAGAGAAATAGCAGTAGAACTCTGCCTAAAACTGAGAAGAAACCTATCCTTCAATCTGCTCTGCTTTGGGTTTGTTCTGCTAAGTGAGTTAAATCTCCTTTAATTAAGGAGTTAGAATCACGATTCTGGTAAAAGCTGCGTTTAAACATTTCTAAGTGAATGGGAGTATATGGTGTAATGAGAAAATATGGTTCTATGAAAGAAACGGACGTATCTAAAAGAACGGTTGTCAGTGTGTGCATTCAACTTAGAGACACCAACTCGTGTGTTCAAAGGGCAGTCTGGAAATGCTTTCTGTGGAGAGTCTCAAAACAGGCATTTCCAGCATTATTCCGCATATAGTGAAATAGCAGTAAATCTCTGCCTAAAACACAGAAGAAGCATATCCTGCAATATGCTCTGCTGTGTGTTTTTTCAGCTACATGAGTTAAATCTTCTTTTAGCTTCAGGAGTTAGCAGCACGATTTTGGTAAGAGCTGTGTTTGGACATTCTGAAGTGAAAGGGAGTATATGCTGTAATGAGCACTATGTGGTCCTAAAACCAAAACGGTGCAATCTAACAGAACGGGTGTCAAAGTGGACATTCCACATACAGAGTTAAACTCGTGTGTTTAAAGGGCAGTCTGGAAACGCTTTCTGTGGAGAATCTCAAAACAGGCATTTCCAGCGGAATTCCCGCATATAACGAAATTGCAGTAAAACTCTGCCTAAAACACAGAAAAAAACGTATCATTCAATCTGCTCTGCTGTGAATTTGTTCAGATAAGTGAGTTAAATCTCCTTTAGATTAAGGAGGTAGAAACACGTTTCTGGTAAGAGCTGGGTTTGGACATTCTGAAGTGAATGGGAGTATATGCTGTAATGAGAACTATGGTTCTAAAACCAAAACGGTGCAATCTAACAGAACGGGTGTCAAAGTGGAAATTCCACATACAGAGTTAAACTCGTGTGTTTAAAGGGCAGTCTGGGAACGGTTTCTGTGGAGAATCTCAAAACAGGCATTTCCAGCATTATCCCCGCATATAACGAAATAGCTGTAAAACTCTGCCGAAAACACAGAAAAAATCTTAGCATTCGATCAGCTCTGCTGGGAATTTGTTCAGATAAGTGAGCTAAATCTCCCTTTAGATTAAAAAGGTAGAAACACGTTTCTGATAAGAGCTGCATTTTGACATTCTTTAGTTTATGGAAGTATATGCTGAAATGAGACCTAGCTGATTCTAAAACCAAAACTGAGCTTTCTAACAGAACGGTTTTCAATGTATGCATTCAACCTAGAGAGTTAAACTCGTGTGTACAAGGCAGTCTGGAAACGCTATCTGTGGAGAATCTCAAAACAGGCATTTCCAGCATTATTCCGCATATAATGAAAAAGCTGTAAAACTTTGTTTAAAACACAGAAAAAAGTATTTTTCAATCTGCTCTGCTGTGAATTTGTTCAGATAACTGAGCTAAATCTCCCTTTAGATTAAGGAGTTAGAAACACGTTTCTGGTAAGAGCTGCGTTTGGACATTCTGAATTTAAACGGAGTATATGCTGAAATGAGAACTATGTGGTTCTAAAACCAAAACGGTGTAATATAACAAAACGGTTGTCAATGTGCATTCAACTTACAGAGTTAAACTCGTGTGTACAAGGCAGTCTGGAAACGCTTTCTGTGGAGAATCTCAAAACAGGCATTTCCAGCATTATTCCGCATATAACAAAAATAGCAGTAAAACTCTGCCTAAAACACAGAGAAAAACGTATTTTTCAATCTGCTCTGCTGTGCGTTTGTCCAGCTAAGTGAGGTAAATCTCCCTTTAAAATAAGGAGTTAGAAACACGTTTCTGGTAAGAGCTGCGTTTGGACATTCTGATGTTAAAGGGAGTATATGCTGAAATGAGAACTATGTGGTTCTAAAACGAAAACGGTGTAATATAACAAAACGAGTGTCAATGTGGGCATTCAATTTACAGAGTTAAACTCGTGTGTTTAAGGGCAGTCTGGAAATGCTTTCTGTGGAGAATCTCAAAGAGGCATTTCCAGCCCAATTCCGCATATAACGAAATAGCAGTAAATCTCTGCCTAAAACACAGAAGAAACATATCCTTCAATCTGCTCTGCTGTGCGTTTGTTCAGCTAAGTGAGTTAAATCTCCCTTTAAAATAAGGAGGTAGAAGCACGATTCTGGTAACAGCTGCGTTTGGACATTTCTAAGTGAATGGGAGTATATGCTGTAATGAGAAATATATGGTTCTATGAATGAAACAGAGCTATCTAACAGAACGGTTGTCAATGTGTATTCAACTTAGAGAGGAAACTCGTGTGTTATAGGGGCAGTCTGGAAACCCTTTCTGTGGAGAATCTCAAAAAGGCATTTCCAGCGAATTCCGCATATAACGAAATAGCAGTAAAACTTCTGCCTAAAACAAAGAAAAACGTATCCTTCAATCTGCTCTGCTGTGTGTTTTTCAGCTACATGAGTTAAATCTCCTTTAGATTCAGGAGTTAGAAGCACGATTCTGGTAAGAGCTGTGTTTGGACATTCTGATGTTAAAGGAGTATATGCTGTAATGAGAAAATATGGTTCTAAAACCAAAACGGTGCAATCTAACAAAACGGTGTCAATGTGGGCATTCAACTTACAGAGTTAAACTCGTGTGTTTAAGGGCAGTCTGGAAACGCTTTCTGTGGAGAATCTCAAAGAGGCATTTCCAGCGAATTCCGCATATAACGAAATTGCAGTAAAACTCTGCCTAAAACACAGAAAAACGTATCATTCAATCTGCTCTGCTGTGAATTTGTTCAGATAACTGAGCTAAATCTCCCTTTAGATTAAGGAGGTAGAAACACGTTTCTGGTAAGAGCTGCGTTTGACATTCCTGAGTTAATGGAAGTATATGCTGAAATGAGACCTAGCTGATTCTAAAACCAAAACGGTGCAATATAACAGAACGGTTTTCAATGTGCATTCAACCTAGAGAGTTAAACTCGTGTGTACAAGGCAGTCTGGAAACGCTTTCTGTGGAGAATCTCAAAACAGGCATTTCCAGCATTATTCCGCATATAATGAAATAGCAGTAAAACTTTGTTTAAAACACAGAAAAACGTATTTTTCAATCTGCTCTGCTGTGCGTTTGTCCAGCTAAGTGAGGCAAATCTCCTTTAAATACAGGAGTTAGAAACACGTTTCTGGTAAGAGCTGCGTTTGGACATTCTGAATTTAAACGGAGTATATGCTGTAATGAGAACTATGTGGTTCTAAAACGAAAACGGTGTAATATAACAGAACGGTGTCAATGTGGGCATTCAATTTACAGAGTTAAACTCGTGTGTTATAGGGGCAGTCTGGAAACCCTTTCTGTGGAGAATCTCAAAGAGGCATTTCCAGCAGAATTCGCATATAACGAAATAGCAGTAAAACTCTGCCTAAAACACAGAAGAAACATATCCTTCATTATGCTCTGCTGTGCGTTTGTTCAGCTAAGTGAGTTAAATCTCCCTTTAGATTCAGGAGTTAGAACACGATTCTGGTAACAGCTGCGTTTGGACATTTCTGAGTAAATGGGAGAATATGCTGTAATGAGAAATATATGGTTCTATGAATGAAACAGAGCTATCTAACAGAACGGTTGTCAATGCGTGTATTCAACTTAGAGAGTTAAACTCGTGTGTTATAGGGGCAGTCTGGAAACGCTTTCTGTGGAGAATCTCAAAAAGGCATTTCCAGCGGAATTCCGCATATAACAAAATAGCAGTAAAACTCTGCCTAAAACAAAGAAAAACGTATCCTTCAATCTGCTCTGCTGTGCGTTTCTTCAGCTAACTGAGTTAAATCTCCCTTTAGATTCAGAGTTAGAAACACGTTTCTGGTAAGAGCTGCGTTTGGACATTTCTGAGTAAATGGGAGAATATGCTGTCATGAGATCTATATGGTTCTAAAACCAAAACTGAGCTTTCTAACAGAACGGTTGTCAATGTGTGCATTCAACTTACAGAGTGAAACCCGTGTGTTCAAGGCAGTCTGGAAACGCTTTCTGTGGAGAACCTCAATACAGGCATTTCCAGCATTATTCCGCATATAACGAAATAGCAGTAAAACTCTGCCTAAAACAAGGAAACACCTATTTTTCAATCTGCCTTGCTGTGCGTTTGTCCAGCTAAGTGAGGTAAATCTCCTATAAATAGAAGAGTTAGAAACACGTTTCTGGTAAGAGCTGCGTTTGGACATTCTGAGTAAATGGGAATATATGCTGTAATGAGAACTATGTGGTTCTAAAACAGAAACGGTGCAATATAACAGAACGGTGTCAATGTGGGCATTCAATTTACAGAGTTAAACTCGTGTGTTTAAGGCAGTCTGGAAAGCTTTCTGTGGAGAATCTCAAAACAGGCATTTCCAGCGGAATTCCGCATATAACAAAAATAGCAGTAAAACTCTGCCTAAAACACAGAAGAAACCTATCCTTCAATATGCTCTGCTGTGCGTTTGTTCAGCTAAGTGAGTTAAATCTCCTTTAAATTCAGGAGTTAGAATCACGATTCTGGTAAGAGCAGCCTTTGGACATTTCTGAGTAAATGGGAATATATGCTGTAATGAGAACCATGTGATTCAAAAACGAAACAGAACTCTCAAACAGAACGGTTGTCAATGTGTTCATTCCACTCACGGAGTTAAACTCGTGTGTCCAAAAGCCAGTCTGGAAACGCTTTCTGTGGAGAATCTCAAAACAGGCATTTCCAGCAGAATTCCGGCATATATGGAAATAGCAGAAAAACTCTGCCTAAAACACAGAAGAAACGTATCATTCAATCGGCTCTGCTGTGAATATGTTCAGATAAGGAGTTAAATCTCCTTTAGATTCAGGAGTTAGAAACACGTTCTGGTAAGAGCTGCGTTTGGACATTCTGAGTTAATGGAAGTATATGCTGTAATGAGAAAATATGGTTCTATGAATGAAACAGAGCTATCTAACAGAACGGTTTTCAATGTGTGCATTCAACTTAGAGAGTTAAACTCGTGTGTTTAAAAGGCAGTCTGGAAACGCTTTCTGTGGAGAATCTCAAAACAGGCATTTCCAGCAGAATTCCCGCATATATGGAAATAGCAGTAAAACTCTGCCTAAAACACAGAAAAAACGAATTTTTCAATCTGCTCTGCTGTGCGTTTGTTCTGCTAAGTGAGTTAAATCTCCTTTAAATTAAGGAGTTAGAAGCACGATTCTGGTAAGAGCTGCGTTTGGACATTCTGAAGTGAATGGGAGTATATGCTGTAATGAGAAAATATGGTTCTAAAACCAAAAGCGAGCTATCTAACAGAACGGTTGTCAGTGTGTGCATTCAACTTAGAGAGACAAACTCGTGTGTTTAAAGGGGCAGTCTGGAAACGCTTTCTGTGGAGAATCTCAAAACAGGCATTTCCAGCATTATTCCCATATAACGAAATAGCTGTAAAACTCTGCCTAAAACACAGAAAAAACGTATCCTTCAATCTGCTCTGCTGTGCGTTTGTCCAGCTAAGTGAGGTAAATCTCCTTTAAATTCAGGAGTTAGAAACACGTTTCTGGTAAGAGCTGCGTTTGGACATTCTGAAGTGAAAGGAGTATATGCTGTAATGAGAACTATGTGGTTCTAAAACCAAAACGGTGTATCTAACAGAACGGTTGTCAATGTGTGCATTCAACTTACAGAGTTAAACTCGTGTGTTTAAAGGCAGTCTGGAAACGCTTTCTGTGGAGAATCTCAAAACAGGCATTTCCAGCGGAATTCCGCATATAGTGAAATAGCAGTAAAACTCTGCCTAAAACACAGAAGAAACCTATCCTTCAATATGCTCTGCTGTGCGTTTGTTCAGCTAAGTGAGTTAAATCTTCTTTAGATTCAGGAGTTAGAATCACGATTCTGGTAAGAGCTGCGTTTGGACATTTCTGAGTAAATGGGAGTATATGGTGTAATGAGAAAATATGGTTCTAAAACCAAAAGCGAGCTATCTAACAGAACGGTTGTCAATGTGTGCATTCAACTTACAGAGTTAAACTCGTGTGTTCAAATGCCAGTCTGGAAACGCTTTCTGTGGAGAATCTCAAAACAGGCATTTCCAGCAGAATTCGCATATAACGAAATAGCAGTAAAACTCTGCCTAAAACACAGAGAAAAACGTATCATTCAATCTGCTCTGCTGTGCGTTTGTTCAGCTAAGTGAGTTAAATCTCCTTTAGATTCAGGAGTTAGAAACACGTTTCTGGTAAGAGCTGCGTTTTGACATTCCTGAGTTAATGGAAGTATATGCTGTAATGAGACCTAGCTGATTCTAAAACCAAAACGGAGCTATCTAATAGAACGGTTTTCAATGTGTGCATTCAACTTAGAGTTAAACTCGTGTGTTTAAAAGGCAGTCTGGAAACGCTTTCTGTGGAGAATCTCAAAACAGGCATTTCCAGCAGAATTCCCGCATATATGGAAATAGCAGTAAAACTCTGCCTAAAACACAGAAAAAACGAATTTTTCAATCTGCTCTGCTGTGAATTTGTTCAGATAACTGAGCTAAATCTCCCTTTAAATTAAGGAGTTAAAAGAACAATTCTGGTAAAAGCTGCGTTTGGACATTTCTAAGTGAATGGGAGTATAGGGTTCAATGAGAAATATATGGTGCTGTGAAAGAAATAGACGTATCTAACAGAACGGTTGTCAGTGTGTGCATTCAACGTAGAGAGAAAAACTCGTGTGTTTAAAGGGGCAGTCTGGAAACGCTTTCTGTGGAGAATCTCAAAACAGGCATTTCCAGCATTATTCCCGCATATAACGAAATAGCTGTAAAACTCAGCCTAAAACACAGAAAAAACAAATTTTTCAATCTGGTCTGCTGTGCGTTTGTCCAGCTAAGTGAGGCAAATGTCCCTTTAAATACAGGAGTTAGAAACACGTTTCTGGTAAGCGATGCGTTTGGACATTCTGAAGTTAAAGGGAATATGCTGTAATGAGAACTATGTTTTTCTAAAACCAAAACGGTGTATTATAACAGAACGGGTGTCAATGTGGGCATTCCACATACAGAGTTAAACTCGTGTGTTTAAGGGGCAGTCTGGAAACGCTTTCTGTGGAGAATCTCAAAAGAGGCATTTCAAGCAGAATTCCAGCATATAACGAAATAGCAGTAAATCTCTGCCTAAAGCACAGAAGAAACCTATCCTTCAATATGCTCTGCTGTGCGTTTATTCTGCTAACTGAGTAAAAACTTCCTTTAAATTCAGAAGTTTGAAAGACGTTTCTGGTAAGAGCTGGGTTTGGACATTCCTGAGTAAATGGGAGAATATGCTGTAATGAGATCTATGTGGTTCTAAAACCAAAGCCGAGCTATCTAACAGAAAAGTTGTCAATTTGTGCATTCAACTTACAGAGTTAAACTCGTTTGTTTAAGGGGAAGTCTGGAAACGCTTTCTGTGGAGAATCTCAAAACAGGCATTTCCAGCAGAATTCCCACATATAACGAAATAGCAGTAGAACTCTGCCTAAAACTGAGAAGAAACCTATCCTTCAATCTGCTCTGCTTTGCGTTTGTTCTGCTAAGTGAGTTAAATCTCCCTTTAAATTAAGGAGTTAGAAGCACGATTCTGGTAAAAGCTGCGTTTAAACATTTCTAAGTGAATGGGAGTATATGGTGTAATGAGAAAATATGGTTCTATGAATGAAACAGAGCTATCTAACAGAACGGTTTTCAATGTGTGCATTCAACTTAGAGACACCAACTCGTGTGTTCAAAAGGGCAGTCTGGAAATGCTTTCTGTGGAGAGTCTCAAAACAGGCATTTCCAGCATTATTCCCGCATATAGTGAAATAGCAGTAAAACTCTGCCTAAAACACAGAAAAACGTATCCTTCAATCTGCTCTGCTGTGTGTTTTTCAGCTACATGAGTTAAATCTCTTTAGATTCAGGAGTTAGAAGCACGATTTTGGTAAGAGCTGTGTTTGGACATTCTGAAGTGAAAGGAGTATATGCTGTAATGAGAACTATGTGGTCCTAAAACCAAAACGGTGCAATCTAACAGAACGGTTGTCAATGTGTGCATTCAACTTACAGAGTTAAACTCGTGTGTTTAAAGGGCAGTCTGGAAACGCTTTCTGTGGAGAATCTCAAAAGAGGCATTTCCAGCGGAATTCCCGCATATAACGAAATTGCAGTAAAACTCTGCCTAAAACACAGAAAAACGTATCATTCAATCTGCTCTGCTGTGAATTTGTTCAGATAAGTGAGTTAAATCTCCCTTTAGATTAAGGAGGTAGAAACACGTTTCTGGTAAGAGCTGCGTTTTGACATTCCTTAGTTAATGGAAGTATATGCTGAAATGAGACCTAGCTGATTCTAAAACCAAAACGGAGCTATCTAATAAAACGGTTTTCAATGTATGCATTCAACGTAGAGAGTTAAACTCGTGTGTTTACAAGGCAGTCGGGAAACGCTTTCTGTGGAGAATCTCAAAACAGGCATTTCCAGCATTATTCACGCATATAATGAAATAGCTGTAAAACTCTACCTAAAACACAGAAAAAAACGTATTTTTCAATCTGCCCTGCTGTGCGTTTGTCCAGCTAAGTGAGGCAAATCTCCCTTTAAATACAGGAGTTAGAAACACGTTTCTGGTAAGAGCTGCGTTTGGACATTCTGAATTTAAAGGGAGTATATGCTGAAATGAGAACTATGTGGTTCTAAAACGAAAACGGTGTAATATAACAAAACGAGTGTCAATGTGGGCATTCAATTTACAGAGTTAAACTCGTGTGTTTAAGGGCAGTCTGGAAACGCTATCTGTGGAGAATCTCAAAACAGGCATTTCCAGCATTATTCCGCATATAATGAAATAGCAGTAAAACTTTGTTTAAAACACAGAAAAACGTATTTTTCAATCTGCACTGCTGTGCGTTTGTCCAGCTAAGTGAGGCAAATCTCCTTTAAATACAGGAGTTAGAAACACGTTTCTGGTAAGAGCTGCGTTTGGACATTCTGAATTTAAACGGAGTATATGCTGAAATGAGAACTATGTGGTTCTAAAACGAAAACGGTGTAATATAACAGAACGGTGTCAATGTGGGCATTCAATTTACAGAGTTAAACTCGTGTGTTTAAGGGCAGTCTGGAAACGCTATCTGTGGAGAATCTCAAAACAGGCATTTCCAGCATTATTCCGCATATAATGAAATAGCAGTAAAACTTTGTTTAAAACACAGAAAAACGTATTTTCAATCTGCTCTGCTGTGCGTTTGTCCAGCTAAGTGAGGCAAATCTCCCTTTAAATACAGGAGTTAGAAACACGTTTCTGGTAAGAGCTGCTTTGGACATTCTGAATTTAAACGGAGTATATGCTGAAATGAGAACTATGTGGTTCTAAAACGAAAACGGTGTAATATAACAAAACGAGTGTCAATGTGGGCATTCAATTTACAGAGTTAAACTCGTGTGTTTAAGGGCAGTCTGGAAATGCTTTCTGTGGAGAATCTCAAAGAGGCATTTCCAGCCCAATTCCGCATATAACGAAATAGCAGTAAAACTCTGCCTAAAACACAGAAGAAACATATCCTTCATTATGCTCTGCTGTGCGTTTGTTCAGCTAAGTGAGTTAAATCTCCCTTTAAAATAAGGAGGTAGAAACACGATTCTGGTAACAGCTGCGTTTGGACATTTCTAAGTGAATGGAGAATATGCTGTAATGAGAAATATATGGTTCTATGAATGAAACAGAGCTATCTAACAGAACGGTTGTCAATGCGTGTATTCAACTTAGAGAGTTAAACTCGTGTGTTTAAGGGCAGTCTGGAAACCCTTTCTGTGGAGAATCTCAAAGAGGCATTTCCAGCGGAATTCACGCATTTAACGAAATAGCAGTATACTTCTGCCTAAAACAAAGAAAAACGTATCCTTCAATCTGCTCTGCTGTGCGTTTCTTCAGCTAACTGAGTTAAATCTCCTTTAGATTCAGAAGTTAGAAACACGTTTCTGGTAAGAGCTGCGTTTGGACATTTCTGAGTAAATGGGAGAATATGCTGTCATGAGATCTATATGGTTCTAAAACCAAAACTGAGCTTTCTAACAGAACGGTTGTCAATGTGTGCATTCAACTTAGAGAGTGAAACTCGTGTGTTCAAGGGCAGTCTGGAAACGCTTTCTGTGGAGAATCTCAAAACAGGCATTTCCAGCATTATTCGCATATAACGAAATAGCAGTAAAACTCTGCCTGAAACAAGGAAACACCTATTTTTCAATCTGCCTTGCTGTGCGTTTGTCCAGCTAAGTGAGGTAAATCTCCCTATAAATAGAAGAGTTAGAAACATGTTTCTGGTAAGAGCTGCGTTTGGACATTCTGATGTTAAAGGGAGTATATGCTGTAATGAGAACGATGTGGTTCTAAAACAGAAACGGTGCAATATAACAGAACGGGTGTCAATGTGGGCATTCAATTTACAGAGTTAAACTCGTGTGTTTAACGGGAAGTCTGGAAACGCTTTGTGTGGAGAATCTCAAAACAGGCATTTACAGCGGAATTCCCGCATATAACAAAATAGCAGTAAATCTCTGACTAAAACACAGATGAAACCTATCCTTCAGTATGCTCTGCTGTGCGTTTGTTCAGCTTAAGTGAGTTAAATCTTTTTTCAGATTCAGGAGTTAGAATCACGATTCCGGTAAGAGCAGCCTTTGGTACATTTCTGAGTAAATGGGCATATATGTTGTAATGAGAATCAGCTGATTCAAAAAACAAAACAGAACTCTCAAACAGAACGGTGGTCAATGTGTTCATTCCACTCACGGAGTTAAACTCGTGTGTTCAAAAGCCAGTCTGGAAACGCTTTCTGTGGAGAATCTCAAAACAGGCATTTCCAGCAGAATTCCGCATATAACAAAAATAGCAGTAAAACTCTGCCTAAAACACAGAAGAAACGTATCATTCAATCGGCTCTGCTGTGAATATGTTCAGATAAGGAGTTAAATCTCCCTTTAGATTCAGGAGTTAGAAACACGTTCTGGTAAGAGCTGCGTTTGGACATTCCTGAGTTAATGGAAGTATATGCTGTAATGAGAACTATGGTTCTAAAACCAAAACGGAGCTATCTAATAGAACGGTTTTCAATGTGCATTCAACTTAGAGAGTGAAACTCGTGTGTTTAAAAGGCAGTCTGGAAACGCTTTCTGTGGAGAATCTCAAAACAGGCATTTCCAGCAGAATTCCGCATATATGGAAATAGCAGAAAACTCTGCCTAAAACACAGAAGAAACGTATTGTTTAATCTGCGCTGCTTTGCGTTTGTTCTGCTAAGTGAGCTCAATCTCCTTTAAATTAAGGAGTTAAAAGCACAATTCTGGTAAAAGCTGCGTTTGGACATTTCTACGTGAATGGGAGTATAGGGTGTAAAGAGAAAATATGGTTCTATGAATGAAACAGAGCTATCTAACAGAACGGTTGTCAGTGTGTGCATTCAACTTAGAGAGACAAACTCGTGTGTTTAAGGGCAGTCTGGAAACGCTTTCTGTGGAGAATCTCAAAACAGGCATTTCCAGCATTATTCCGCATATAACAAAAATAGCAGTAAAACTCAGCCTAAAACACAGAAAAACGAATTTTCAATCTGTTCTGCTGTGCGTTTGTCCAGCTAAGTGAGGTAAATGCCCTTTAAATACAGGAGTTAGAAACACGTTTCTGGTAAGCGATGCGTTTGGACATCCTGAAGTTAAAGGGAATATGCTGTAATGAGAACTATGTGGTTCTAAAACAGAAACGGTGTATTATAACAGAACGGTGTCAAAGTGGGCATTCCACATACCGAGTTAAACTCGTGTGTTTAAGGGCAGTCTGGAAACTCTTTCTGTGGAGAATCTCAAAAAGGCATTTCTAGCAGAATTCCAGCATATAACGAAATAGCAGTAAAACTCTGCCTAAAAGCAAAGAAGAAACCTGTCCTTCAATCTGCTCTGCTGTGCGTTTGTTCTGCTAACTGAGTTATAATTTCCTTTAAATTCAGGAGTTTGAAAGACGTTTCTGGTAAGAGCTGGGTTTGGACATTCCTGAGTAAAGGGAGAATATGCTGCAATGAGATCTATGTGGTTCTAAAACCAAAAGCGAGCTATCTAACAGAAAAGTTGTCAATTTGTGCATTCAACTTACAGAGTTAAACTCGTGTGTTTAAGGGCAGTCTGGAAACGCTTTCTGTGGAGAATCTCAAAACAGGCATTTCCAGCAGAATTCCACATATAGAGAAATAGCAGTAGAACTCTGCCTAAAACTGAGAAGAAACCTATCCTTCAATCTGCTCTGCTTTGGGTTTGTTCTGCTAAGTGAGTTAAATCTCCCTTTTAATTAAGGAGTTAGAATCACGATTCTGGTAAAAGCTGCGTTTAAACATTTCTAAGAGAATGGGAGTATATGGTGTAATGAGAAAATATGGTTCTAAAACCAAAACGGTGTATCTAACAGAACGGTTTTCAATGTGTGCATTCAACTTAGAGAGTTAAACTCGTGTGTTCAAGGGCAGTCTGGAAATGCTTTCTGTGGAGAGTCTCAAAACAGGCATTTCCAGCATTATTCCCGCATATAGTGAAATAGCAGTAAAACTCTGCCTAAAACACAGAAGAAACATATCCTTCAATATGCTCTGCTGTGTGTTTTTTCAGCTACATGAGTTAAATCTTTTTTAGATTCAGGAGTTAGAAGCACGATTTTGGTAAGAGCTGTGTTTGGACATTCTGAAGTGAAAGGAGTATATGCTGTAATGAGAACTATGTGGTTCTAAAACCAAAAGCGAGCTATCTAACAGAAAAGTTGTCAATTTGTGCATTCAACTTACAGAGTTAAACTCGTGTGTTTAAGGGCAGTCTGGAAACGCTTTCTGTGGAGAATCTCAAAAAGGCATTTCCAGCAGAATTCCGCATATAACGAAATTGCAGTAAAACTCTGCCTAAAACACAGAGAAAAACGTATCCTTCAATCTGCTCTGCTGTGAATTTGTTCAGATAACTGAGCTAAATCTCCTTTAGATTAAGGAGGTAGAAACACGTTTCTGGTAAGAGCTGCGTTTGGACATTCCTTAGTTTATGGAAGTATATGCTGAAATGAGACCTAGCTGATTCTAAAACCAAAACTGAGCTTTCTAACAGAACGGTTTTCAATGTATGCATTCAACCTAGAGAGTTAAACTCGTGTGTACAAGGCAGTCTGGAAACGCTTTCTGTGGAGAATCTCAAAACAGGCATTTCCAGCATTATTCCGCATATAATGAAAAAGCTGTAAAACTTTGTTTAAAACACAGAAAAACGTATTTTCAATCTGCACTGCTGTGCGTTTGTTCAGCTAAGTGAGTTAAATCTCCTTTAAATACAGGAGTTAGAAACACGTTTCTGGTAAGAGCTGTGTTTGGACATTCTGAATTTAAACGGAGTATATGCTGAAATGAGAACTATGTGGTTCTAAAACGAAAACGGTGTAATATAACAAAACGAGTGTCAATGTGGGCATTCAATTTACAGAGTTAAACTCGTGTGTTTAAGGGCAGTCTGGAAATGCTTTCTGTGGAGAATCTCAAAGAGGCATTTCCAGCCCAATTCCGCATATAACGAAATAGCAGTAAATCTCTGCCTAAAACACAGAAGAAACATATCCTTCATTATGCTCTGCTGTGCGTTTGTTCAGCTAAATTGAGTTAAATCTCCTTTAAAATAAGGAGGTAGAAGCACGATTCTGGTAACAGCTGCGTTTGGACATTTCTAAGTGAATGGGAGAATATGCTGTAATGAGAAATATATGATTCTATGAATGAAACAGAGCTATCTAACAGAACGGTTGTCAATGCGTGTATTCAACTTAGAGAGTTAAACTCGTGTGTTTAAAAGGCAGTCTGGAAACCCTTTCTGTGGAGAATCTCAAAAAGGCATTTCCAGCGGAATTCCGCATATAACGAAATAGCAGTATACTTCTGCCTAAAACAAAGAAAAACGTATCCTTCAATCTGCTCTGCTGTGCGTTTGTTCAGCTAAGTGAGTTAAATCTCCTTTAGATTCAGGAGTTAGAAACACGTTTCTGGTAAGAGCTGAATTTGGCCATTCCTGAGTAAACGGGAGAATATGCTGTCATGAGATCTATATGGTTCTAAAACCAAAACTGAGCTTTCTAACAGAACGGTTGTCAATGTGGGCATTCAACTTACAGAGTTAAACCCGTGTGTTCAAGGGGCAGTCTGGAAACGCTTTCTGTGGAGAACCTCAATACAGGCATTTCCAGCATTATTCCCGCATATAACGAAATGGTAGTAAAACTCTGCCTGAAACAAGGAAACACCTATTCTTCAATCTGCCTTGCTGTGCGTTTGTCCAGCTAAGTGAGGTAAATCTCCCTATAAATAGAAGAGTTAGAAACATGTTTCTGGTAAGAGCTGCGTTTGGACATTCTGATGTTAAAGGGAGTATATGCTGTAATGAGAACGATGTGGTTCTAAAACAGAAACGGTGCAATATAACAGAACGGGTGTCAATGTGGGCATTCAATTTACAGAGTTAAACTCGTGTGTTTAACGGGAAGTCTGGAAACGCTTTGTGTGGAGAATCTCAAAACAGGCATTTACAGCGGAATTCCCGCATATAACAAAATAGCAGTAAATCTCTGACTAAAACACAGATGAAACCTATCCTTCAATATGCTCTGCTGTGCGTTTGTTCAGCTTAAGTGAGTTAAATCTTTTTTCAGATTCAGGAGTTAGAATCACGATTCCGGTAAGAGCAGCCTTTGGTACATTTCTGAGTAAATGGGCATATATGTTGTAATGAGAATCAGCTGATTCAAAAAACAAAACAGAACTCTCAAACAGAACGGTGGTCAATGTGTTCATTCCACTCACGGAGTTAAACTCGTGTGTTTAAAAGCCAGTCTGGAAACGCTTTCTCTGGAGAATCTCAAAACAGGCATTTCCAGTGGAATTCCCGCATATAACGATATAGCAGTAAAACTCTGCCTAAAACACAGAAGAAACGTATCATTCAATCGGCTCTGCTGTGAATATGTTCAGATAAGGGAGTTAAATCTCCCTTTAGATTCAGGAGTTAGAAACACGTTCCTGGTAAGAGCTGCGTTTTGACATTCCTGAGTTAATGGAAGTATATGCTGTAATGAGAAAATATGGTTCTAAAACCGAAACGGGGCTATCTAATAGAACGGTTTTCAATGTGTGGATTCAACTTAGAGTGTTAAACTCGTGTGTTTAAAAGGCAGTCTGGAAACGCTTTCTGTGGAGAATCTCAAAACAGGCATTTCCAGCAGAATTCCGGCATATATGGAAATAGCAGAAAAACTCTGCCTAAAACACAGAAGAAACGTATTGTTTAATCTGCGCTGCTTTGCGTTTGTTCTGCTAAGTGAGCTCAATCTCCTTTAAATTAAGGAGTTAGAATCACGATTCTGGTAAGAGCAGCCTTTGGACATTTCTGAGTGAATGGGAGTATATGGTGTAATGAGAAAATATGGTTCTAAAAGAAACGGACGATCTAAAAGAACGGTTGTCAGTGTGTGCATTCAACTTAGAGAGACAAACTCGTGTGTTAAAAAGGGCAGTCTGGAAACGCTTTCTGTGGAGAATCTCAAAACAGGCATTTCCAGCATTATTCCAGCATATAACGAAATAGCAGTAAAACTCTGCATAAAACACAGAAAAACGAATTTTCAATCTGTTCTGCTGTGCGTTTGTCCAGCTAAGTGAGGTAAATGCCCCTTTAAATACAGGAGTTAGAAACACGTTTCTGGTAAGCGATGCGTTTGGACATCCTGAAGTTAAAGGGAATATGCTGTAATGAGAACTATGTTTTTCAAAAACCAAACCGGTGTATTATAACAGAACGGGTTTCAAAGTGGGCATTCCACATACCGAGTTAAACTCGTGTGTTTAAGGGCAGTCTGGAAACTCTTTCTGTAGAAAATCTCAAAAAGGCATTTCTAGCAGAATTCCAGCATATAACGAAATGGCAGTAAATCTCTGCCTAAAAGCAAAGAAGAAACCTGTCCTTCAATCTGCTCTGCTGTGCGTTTGTTCTGCTAACTGAGTTATAATTTCCTTTAAATTCAGAAGTTTGAAAGACGTTTCTGGTAAGAGCTGGGTTTGGACATTTCTGAGTAAATGGGAGAATATGCTGCAATGAGATCTATGTGGTTCTAAAACCAAAAGCGAGCTATCTAACAGAAAAGTTGTCAATTTGTGCATTCAACTTACAGAGTTAAACTCGTGTGTTTAAGGGGAGTCTGGAAACGCTTTCTGTGGAGAATCTCAAAACAGGCATTTCCAGCAGAATTCCACATATAGAGAAATAGCAGTAGAACTCTGCCTAAAACTGAGAAGAAACCTATCCTTCAATCTGCTCTGCTTTGGGTTTGTTCTGCTAAGTGAGTTAAATCTCCTTTAATTAAGGAGTTAGAATCACGATTCTGGTAAAAGCTGCGTTTAAACATTTCTAAGTGAATGGGAGTATATGGTGTAATGAGAAAATATGGTTCTAAAAGAAACGGACGTATCTAAAAGAACAGTTTTCAGTGTGTGCATTCAACTTAGAGACACCAACTCGTGTGTTCAAGGGCAGTCTGGAAATGCTTTCTGTGGAGAGTCTCAAAACAGGCATTTCCAGCATTATTCCGCATATAGTGAAATAGCAGTAAAACTCTGCCTAAAACACAGAAGAAACATATCCTTCAATATGCTCTGCTGTGTGTTTTTCAGCTACATGAGTTAAATCTCCTTTAAATTCAGGAGTTAGAAGCACGATTCTGGTAAGAGCTGGGTTTGGACATTTCTAAGTGAATGGGAGTATATGCTGTAATGAGAACTATGTGGTCCTAAAACCAAAACGGTGCAATCTAACAAAACGGGTGTCAATGTGGACTTTGCACATACAGAGTTAAACTCGTGTGTTTAAAGGGCAGTCTGGAAACGCTTTCTGTGGAGAATCTCAAAGAGGCATTTCCAGCGAATTCCGCATATAACGAAATTGCAGTAAAACTCTGCCTAAAACACAGAGAAAAACGTATCATTCAATCTGCTCTGCTGTGAATTTGTTCAGATAACTGAGCTAAATCTCCTTTAGATTAAGGAGGTAGAAACACGTTTCTGGTAAGAGCTGGGTTTGGACATTCCTTAGTTTATGGAAGTATATGCTGAAATGAGACCTAGCTGATTCTAAAACCAAAACGGTGCAATCTAACAAAACGGTTTTCAATGTGTGCATTCAACTTAGAGTTAAACTCGTGTGTACAAGGCAGTCGGAAACGCTATCTGTGGAGAATCTCAAAACAGGCATTTCCAGCATTATTCCGCATATAATGAAAAAGCTGTAAAACTTTGTTTAAAACACAGAAAAAACGTATTTTTCAATCTGCACTGCTGTGCGTTTGTCCAGCTAAGTGAGGCAAATCTCCTTTAAATACAGGAGTTAGAAACACGTTTCTGGTAAGAGCTGCGTTTGGACATTCTGAATTTAAACGGAGTATATGCTGAAATGAGAACTATGTGGTTCTAAAACGAAAACGGTGTAATATAACAAAACGAGTGTCAATGTGGGCATTCAATTTACAGAGTTAAACTCGTGTGTTTAAGGGCAGTCTGGAAATGCTTTCTGTGGAGAATCTCAAAGAGGCATTTCCAGCCCAATTCCTGCATATAACGAAATAGCAGTAAATCTCTGCCTAAAACACAGAAGAAACATATCCTTCATTATGCTCTGCTGTGCGTTTGTTCAGCTAAGTGAGTTAAATCTCCCTTTAAAATAAGGAGGTAGAAACACGATTCTGGTAACAGCTGCGTTTGGACATTTCTAAGTGAATGGGAGTATATGCTGTAATGAGAAATATATGGTTCTATGAATGAAACAGAGCTATCTAACAGAACGGTTGTCAATGCGTGTATTCAACTTAGAGAGGAAACTCGTGTGTTATAGGGGCAGTCTGGAAACGCTTTCTGTGGAGAACCTCAATACAGGCATTTCCAGCGGAATTCACGCATTTAACGAAATAGCAGTATACTTCTGCCTAAAACAAAGAAAAACGTATCCTTCAATCTGCTCTGCTGTGCGTTTGTTCAGCTAAATTGAGTTAAATCTCCTTTAGATTCAGAAGTTAGAAACACGTTTCTGGTAAGAGCTGAATTTGGCCATTCCTGAGTAAACGGGAGAATACGCTGTCATGAGATCTATATGGTTCTAAAACCAAAGCTGAGCTTTCTAACAGAACGCTTGTCAATGCGTACATTCAACGTACAGAGTGAAACCCGTGTGTTCAAGGGGCAGTCTGGAAACGCTTTCTGTGGAGAACCTCAGTACAGGCATTTCCAGCATTATTCCCGCATATAACGAAATGGTAGTAAAACTCTGCCTGAAACAAGGAAACACCTATTCTTCAATCTGCCTTGCTGTGCGTTTGTCCAGCTAAGTGAGGTAAATCTCCCTATAAATAGAAGAGTTAGAAACATGTTTCTGGTAAGAGCTGCGTTTGGACATTCTGATGTTAAAGGGAGTATAGGCTGTAATGAGAACCATGTGGTTCTAAAACAGAAACGGTGCAATATAACAGAACGGGTGTCAATGTGGGCATTCAATTTACAGAGTTAAACTCGTGTGTTTAACGGGAAGTCTGGAAACGCTTTGTGTGGAGAATCTCAAAACAGGCATTTACAGCGGAATTCCCGCATATAACAAAATAGCAGTAAATCTCTGCCTAAAACACAGATGAAACCTATCCTTCAATATGCTCTGCTGTGCGTTTGTTCAGCTTAAGTGAGTTAAATCTTTTTTTAGATTCAGGAGTTAGAATCACGATTCCGGTAAGAGCAGCCTTTGGACATTTCTGAGTAAATGGGAATATATGTTGTAATGAGAATCAGCTGATTCAAAAAACGAAACAGAACTCTCAAACAGAACGGTGGTCAATGTGTTCATTCCACTCACGGAGTTAAACTCGTGTGTCCAAAAGCCAGTCTGGAAACGCTTTCTGTGGAGAATCTCAAAACAGGCATTTTCAGCGGAATTCCCGCATATAACGATATAGCAGTAAAACTCTGCCTAAAACAAAGAAGAAACGTATTATTCAATCTGCTCTGCTGGGAATTTGTTCAGATAAGTGAGTTAAATCTCCTTTAGATTCAGGAGTTAGAAACACGTTCCTGGTAAGAGCTGCGTTTTGACTTTCCTTAGTTAATGGAAGTATATGCTGAAATGAGACCTAGCTGATTCTGAAACCAAAACGGAGCTATATAATAAAATGGTTTTCAATGTATGCATTCAACTTAGAGAGTTAAACTCGTGTGTTTAAAAGACAGTCTGGAAACGCTTTCTGTGGAGAATCTCAAAACAGGCATTTCCAGCAGAATTCCCGCATATATGGTAATAGCAGTAAAACTCTGCCTAAAACACAGAAGAAACGTATTGTTTAATCTGCGCTGCTTTGCGTTTGTTCTGCTAAGTGAGCTAAATCTCCCTTTAAATTAAGGAGTTAAAAGCACAATTCTGGTAAATGCTGCGTTTGGACATTTCTAAGTGAATGGGAGTATATGGTGTAATGAGAAAAATATGGTTCTATGAAAGAAACGGACGTATCTAACAGAACGGTTGTCAGTGTGTGCATTCAACGTAGAGAGAAAAACTCGTGTGTTTAAAAGGCAGTCTGGAAACGCTTTCTGTGGAGAATCTCAAAACAGGCATTTCCAGCATTATTCCCGCATATAACGAAATAGCTGTAAAACTCAGCCTAAAACACGGAAAAAAACGAATTTTTGAAACTGTTCTGCTGTGCGTTTGTCCAGCTAAGTGAGGTAAATGCCCCTTTAAATACAGGAGTTAGAAACACGTTTCTGGTAAGCGATGCGTTTGGACATCCTGAAGTTAAAGGAAGTATGCTATAATGAGAACTATGTTTTTCAGAAACCAAACCGGTGTATTATAACAGAACGGGTTTCAAAGTGGGCATTCCACATACCGAGTTAAACTCGTGTGTTTAAGGGGCAGTCTGGAAACTCTTTCTGTAGAAAATCCCACAAAAGGCTTTCCTAGCAGAATTCCAGCATATAACGAAATGGCAGTAAATCTCTGCCTAAAAGCAAAGAAGAAGCCTGTCCTTCCATCTGCGCTGCTGTGCGATTATTCTGCTAACTGAGTTATAATTTCCTTTAAATTCAGAAGTTTGAAAGACGTTTCTGGTAGGAGCTGGGTTTGGACATTTCTGAGTAAATGGGAGAATATGCTGCAATGAGATCTATGTGGTTCTAAAACCAAAAGCGAGCTGTCTAACAGAAAAGTTGTCAATTTGTGCATTCAACTTACACAGTTAAACTCGTTCGTTTAAGGGGGAGTCTGGAAACGCTTTCTGTGGAGAATCTCAAAACAGGCATTTCCAGCAGAATTCCCACATATAGAGAAATAGCAGTAGAACTCTGCCTAAAACTGAGAAGAAACCTATCCTTCAATCTGCTCTGCTTTGGGTTTGTTCTGCCAAGTGAGTTAAATCTCCCTTTTAATTAAGGAGTTAGAATCACGATTCTGGTAAAAGCTGCATTTAAACATTTCTAAGTGAATGGGAGTATATGGTGTAATGAGAAAAATATGGTTCTACGAAAGAAACGGACGATCTAAAAGAACGGTTGTCAGTGTGTGCATTCAACTTAGAGAGTGAAACTCGTGTGTTTAAGGGCATTCTGGAATCGCTTTCTGTGGAGAATCTCAAAACAGGCATTTCCAGCATTATTCCCGCATATAACGAAATAGCTGTAAAACTCAGCCTAAAACACAGAAAAAACGAATTTTTGAATCTGTTCTGCTGTGCGTTTGTCCAGCTAAGTGAGGTAAATGCCCCTTTAAATACAGGAGTTAGAAACACGTTTCTGGTAAGCGATGCGTTTGGACATTCTGAAGTTAAAGGAATATGCTGTAATGAGAACTATGTTTTCAGAAACCAAACCGGTGTATTGTAACAGAACGGGTTTCAAAGTGGGCATTCCACATACCGAGTTAAACTCGTGTGTTTAAGGGGCAGTCTGGAAACTCTTTCTGTAGAAAATCTCAAAAAAGGCATTTCTAGCAGAATTCCAGCATATAACGAAATAGCAGTAAATCTCTGCCTAAAAGCAAAGAAGAAACCTGTCCTTCAATCTGCGCTGCTGTGCGATTATTCTGCTAACTGAGTTATAATTTCCTTTAAATTCAGAAGTTTGAAAGACGTTTCTGGTAAGAGCTGGGTTTGGACATTCCTGAGTAAATGGGAGAATATGCTGCAATGAGATCTATGTGGTTCTAAAACCAAAAGCGAGCTGTCTAACAGAAAAGTTGTCAATTTGTGCATTCAACTTACAGAGTTAAACTCGTTCGTTTAAGGGGGAGTCTGGAAACGCTTTCTGTGGAGAATCTCAAAACAGGCATTTCCAGCAGAATTCCCACATATAGAGAAATAGCAGTAGAACTCTGCCTAAAACTGAGAAGAAACCTATCCTTCAATCTGCTCTGCTTTGGGTTTGTTCTGCCAAGTGAGTTAAATCTCCTTTAAATTCAGAAGTTTGAAAGACGTTTCTGGTAAGAGCTGCGTTTGGACATTCTGAGTAAATGGGAGAATATGCTGCAATGAGATCTATGTGGTTCTAAAACCAAAAGCGAGCTGTCTAACAGAAAAGTTGTCAATTTGTGCATTCAACTTAGAGTTAAACTCGTTCGTTTAAGGGGGAGTCTGGAAACGCTTTCTGTGGAGAATCTCAAAACAGGCATTTCCAGCAGAATTACAACATATAGCGAAATAGCAGTAGAACTCGGCCTAAAACTGAGAAGAAACCTATCCTTCAATCTGCTCTGCTTTGCGTTTGTTCTGCTAAGTGAGTTAAATCTCCCTTTAAATTAAGGAGTTAGAAGCACGATTCTGGTAAAAGCTGCGTTTGGACATTTCTAAGTGAATGGGAGTATATGGTGTAATGAGAAAAATATGGTTCTATGAAAGAAACGGACGTATCTAAAAGAACAGTTTTCAGTGTGTGCATTCAACTTAGAGAGTTAAACTCGTGTGTTAAGGGGCAGTCTGGAAACGCTTTCTGTGGAGAATCTCAAAACAGGCATTTCCAGCATTATTCCGCAT
>JAKFGQ010000024.1:0-113398 GCA_021498475.1 Saguinus midas | reverse complement strand
ATTAACCCTAAATGTAAATGGGCTAAATGCACCAATCAAAAGACACAGACTGGCAAATTGGATAAAAACCAAAACCCATCGGTGTGCTGTATCCAGGAAACCCACCTCACATGCAAAGATACACAAAGGCTCAAAATAAAGGATGGAGGAAGATTTACCAAGCAAATGGAGAGCAAAAAGCAGGAGTTGCAATTCTCATCTCTGATAAAATAGACTTTAAAGCAACAAAGATCAAAAGGGACAAAGAAGGTCATTACATAATGGTAAAAGGATCGATACAACAAGAAGAGCTAATGATTCTAAATATATATGGACCCAATGTAGGAGCACCCAGATATATAAGGCAAGTTCTTAATGACTTACAAAGAGACTTAGACTCCCACACAATAATAGTGGGAGACTTTAACACTCCACTGTCAATATCAGACAGATCAACCAGACAGAAAATTAACAAGGATATCCAGGACTTGAACTCAGACCTGGAACAAGCAAACCTGATAGACATTTACAGAACTCTCCACCCCAAATCCACAGAATATACATTCTTCTCAGCACCACATCACACCTACTCCAAAATTGACCACATAATTGGAAGTAAAGCACCTCAGCAAATGCAAAACAACTGAAATCATAACAAACAGTCTCTCAGACCATAGTGCAATCAAGTTGGAACTCAGAATTCAGAAAATAACTCAGAACCACACAGCTTCATGGAAACTGAACAACTGGCTCTTGAATGTTGATTGGATAAACAATGAAATGAAGGCAGAAATAAAGAAGTTCTTTGAAACCAATGAGAATGAAGACACAACGTACCAGAATCTCTGGGACACATTTAAAGCAGTCTGTAGAGGAAAATATATAGCAATAAGTGCCCACATGAGAAGAGTGGAGAGATCCAAAATTGACACCCTATCGTCAAAATTGAAAGAGCTAGAGGAGCAAGATCAAAAAGCTCAAAACCTAGCCAAGACAAGAAATAACTAAGATCAGAGCAGAACTGAAGGAGATAGAGACAAGAAAACCCTTCAAAAATCAATAAATCTAAGAGCTGGTTTTTCAAAAGATCAACAAAATAGACAGACCACTAGCCAGACTGATAAAAAGAAAAGAGAGAACAACCAAATAGATGCAATAAAAACGATAAAGGGAAATCACCACAGATTCCACAGAAATTCAAACCATCATCAGAGAATACTACAAACAACTCTATGCACATAAACTAGTAAATCAGGAAGAAATGGATAAATTCCTGGACGCCTGTGTCCTCCCAAGCCTAAACCAGGAGGAAGCCGAAACTATGAATAGACCAATAACAAGGTCTGAAGTTGAGGCAGCAATTAAGAGCCTACCACACAAAAAGCCCAGGTCCAGATGGGTTCACAGCTGAATTCTACCAGACACACAAAGAGGATCTGGTACCATTCCTTCTGAAACTATTCCAAATAATCCAAAAGAGGGAACCCTTCCCAAATCATTTTATGAGACCAACATCATCCTGATACCAAAACCTGGCAGAGACTCAACAAGAAAAGAAAACTTCAGGCCAATATCCATGATGAACATAGATGCAAAAATCTTCAATAAAATACTGGCAAACCGATTGCAACAGCACATTAAAAACTTATCCATCATGATCAAGTAGGATTCATCCTGGGATGCAAGGCTGGTTCAACATATGCAAGTCTATAAATGTAATTCACCACATAAACAGAAGCAAAACAAAACCACATGATTATCTCAATTGATGCAGAGAAGGCATTTGACAAAATTCAACAGCCCTTTATGCTAAAACCCTCAATAAACTTGGTATTGATGGAACATATCTCAAAGTAATAAAAGCTATTTATGACAAACCAACAGCCAATATCATACTTAATGGGCAAAACTGGAAGCATTCCTTTGAAATCTGGCACTAGACAAGGATGCCCTCTCACCACTCCTATTCAACATAGTACTGGAAGTTCTAGCCAGAGCAATCAGGCAAGAAAAAGAAATAAAGGGTATTCAAATAGGAAAGGTGGAAGCCAAATTGTCTCTATTTGCAGACGACATGATAGTATACCTAGAAGACCCCATCACCTCAGCCCAAAAGCTCCTGAAACTGATAAGCAACTTCAGCAAAGTCTCAGGATATAAAATCAATGTGCAAAATCACAAGCATTCCTATACACCAATAACAGACTTAAAGAGAACCAAATCAAGAACGAACTGCCATTCACAATTGCTACAAAGAAAATAAAATACCTAGGAATACAACTCACAAGGAATGTAAGGGACCTCTTTAAGGAAAACTACAAACCACTGCTCAACGAAATAAGAGAGGACACAAACAGATGGAGAAACATTCCATGTTCGTGGTTAGGAAGAATCAATATCGTGAAAATGGCTATACTGCCCAAAGTAATTTACACAATCAATGCTATCCCCATCAAACTACCATTGAATTTCTTCACAGAACTGGAAAACCACCATGAATTTCATATGGAACCAAAAAGAGCCCGCATAGCCAAGTCAATTCTAAGCAAAAAGAACACAGCGGAGGCATCACACTACCAGACTTCAAACTATACTACAAGGCTACAGTAATCAAAACAGCATGGTACTGGTACCAAAACAGAGATATAGACCAATGGAACAGAACAGAAGCATCGGAGGCAACACAACATATCTACAACCATATTATCTTTGATAAACCAGACAAAACAAGCAATGGGGAAAGGATTCCTATTTAATAAATGGTGTTGGGAAAACTGGCTAGCCATGTGCAGAAAGCAGAAACTGGACCCCTTCCTGACACCTTACACTAAAATTAACTCCAGATGGATTAAAGACTTAAACATAAGACCTGACACCATAAAAACCCTAGAAGAAAATCTAGGCAAAACCATTCAGGACATAGGAGTAGGCAAGGACTTCATGAACAAAACACCAAAAGCATTGGCAACAAAAGCCAAAATAGACAAATGGGACCTAATCAAACTCCACAGCTTCTGCACGGCAAAAGAAACAGTCACTAGAGTGAATCGGCAACCATCAGAATGGGAAAAATCTTTGCAGTTTACACATCTGACAAAGGGCTGATATCCAGAATTTACAAAGAACTCAAACAGATTTACAGGAAAAAAACAAGCCCATTCTAAAATGGGCTAAATGCACCAATCAAAAGACACAGACTGGCAAATTGATAAAAACCAAAACCCATCGGTGTGCTGTATCCAGGAAACCCACCTCACATGCAAAGATACACAAAGGCTCAAAATAAAGGGATGGAGGAAGATTTACCAAGCAAATGGAGAGCAAAAAAGCAGGAGTTGCAATTCTCATCTCTGATAAAATAGACTTTAAAGCAACAAAGATCAAAAGGACAAAGAAGGTCATTACATAATGGTAAAAGGATCGATACAACAAGAAGAGATAACGATTCTAAATATATATGGACCCAATGTAGGAGCACCCAGATATATAAGGCAAGTTCTTAATGACTTACAAAGAGACTTAGACTCCCACACAATAATAGTGGAGACTTTAACACTCCACTGTCAATAGCAGACAGATCAACCAGACAGAAAATTAACAAGGATATCCAGGACTTGAACTCAGACCTGGAACAAGCAAACCTGATAGACATTTACAGAACTCTCCACCCCAAATCCACAGAATATACATTCTTCTCAGCACCACATCACACCTACTCCAAAATTGACCACATAATTGGAAGTAAAGCACCTCAGCAAATGCAAAACAACGGAAATCATAACAAACAGTCTCTCAGACCATAGTGCAATCAAGTTGGAACTCAGAATTCAGAAAATAACTCAGAACCGCACAGCTTCATGGAAACTGAACAACTGGCTCTTGAATGTTGATTGATAAACAATGAAATGAAGGCAGAAATAAAGAAGTTCTTTGAAACCAACGAGAATGAAGACACAACGTACCAGAATCTCTGGGACACATTTAAAGCAGTCTGTAGAGGAAAATATATAGCAATAAGTGCCCACATGAGAAGAGTGGAGAGATCCAAAATTGACACCCTATCGTCAAAATTGAAAGAGCTAGAGGAGCAAGATCAAAAAGCTCAAAACCTAGCCAAGACAAGAAATAACTAAGATCAGAGCAGAACTGAAGGAGATAGAGACAAGAAAACCCTTCAAAAATCAATAAATCTAAGAGCTGGTTTTTCAAAAGATCAACAAAATAGACAGACCACTAGCCAGACTGATAAAAAGAAAAGAGAGAACAACCAAATAGATGCAATAAAAACGATAAAGGGAAATCACCACAGATTCCACAGAAATTCAAACCATCATCAGAGAATACTACAAACAACTCTATGCACATAAACTAGTAAATCAGGAAGAAATGGATAAATTCCTGGACGCCTGTGTCCTCCCAAGCCTAAACCAGGAGGAAGCCAAACTATGAATAGACCAATAACAAGGTCTGAAGTTGAGGCAGCAATTAAGAGCCTACCACACAAAAAGCCCAGGTCCAGATGGGTTCACAGCTGAATTCTACCAGACACACAAAGAGGATCTGGTACATAAGCCCACAAAGTTTGTTCTTCCTCTCTTCCCCCTGAAATTTGGCAAGATAAGATAGTTAACATGGCAATAAACATTACAGCTGGAGTTCTTTGTGTACCCTGTGAATCCACAAGTTGAGCTGCTTCAGTACAAAGTCGTTTCAGTTGACCTCAAGTCGGCACAGGAAGGCGCTGAGTATTCTGTGTCAGAGAACGCCTCCTTCAGTGACGACGGAGCAGTGGGGGTGGTGTCAGATGCAGTCGTCTCAGTCACGTGATCAAGGTCCCAGGATTTTCCATCTGCAGGAGGTCCTCGAAGGGCATGTTTCACCAACCGTTCTGGGATTCACAATGGGCTTTCAGAAGATCTAGGAAAAACACAAACATGTTCTCGTCCCCATATGAGGACTGGATCAGGTCCATTCCACTTGTTAGTTAATACATCCTTCCACAGCACCTCAGCTGGTGCTCTGGGACTAGGGTGCCAGAAACGCTCAGCAGCAGAGTGTCCTTCTGCATCAAAAGTCAAAAAATTTAAAATATAAAGAGCATGTCTGAGCCAAGTATGAGGAGTCTTATGTAGATTAACTCTTGACTCATCCTTTTGTGTTTTTTTCAAAGTTATTTTTAGAATTGCATGAGCATGTTCAACAATTTCTTGTCCTTGTGGACTATAGGAAATACCAGTACGATGTTGTATATAAAACTGAGAACAAAAGTGATTGAATCTTTTGCTGGTATAAGCAGGAGCATTATCCGTTTTAAGAATTTTAGGAAGGCCTAAAATAGGAAACACCAACAAACAGTGGGCTATAACGTCCTTAACAGCTTCTCTTGTATGAGCTGAGGCTATCAGAAAATGAGAAAAAGTATCAATAATTACATGTATATATTGAAATTTGCCAAAAGGTGCAAAATGAGTAACATCCATTTGATATATGTGGCCAATTTGCAGTCCTCAAGGATTAACTCTATAGTGAAAAGGAACTGGTAAGTTGGGAAGACATGCAGAGCATTGTTTAACAACCTGTTGAGCTTGTTCTCAAGTAATTTTAAATTGTAAATGAAGACTGCGGGCATTTTGGTGATGTAAAGCATGGGATGCTTGTGCCTGTTGAAAAGGAGTTAGAACTGATAAAAAAAGATTGAGTAAAAAAGTCGGCTTCCTTATTCCCTTCACTGAGAGGTCCTGGAAGGTTAGAATAAGCTCAAATGTGACCTATGAAAATAGGATTAGAACACTGCCAAAGAGAGTCCTGTAAGGGAATTAAAAGATGAATGATTGAGGAAGAATCCGTAGAACATAAGGAAGGAGTCTCCAGGTTTTGAACAAGTTGAACAACATATTGGCTATCAGAATAAATGTTAAGAGGAATATCCCAATGAGATAAAACATATTTTACTGCAAGGAGTTCAACTCGTTGAGCTGAGGTTTCCTGAGTTTGAAATAAAAAAACGTTGTTTATTAACAGAACCAGTTGCAATACCAGATGAGGATCCGTCTGTGAAAGCCAGGTGTGCTTGTTTTAAAGGTGTCTTAACACATTGTAGAGGAAAGATAAGAGAATGAAGAGTATAGAATTGTAAAATCTTATCAGCTGGAAGGTGACAGCCGATATTACCTGGAAACCCAGCGAAAGCAATTTGCCAAGTTTCTGAGAATTGCCAAAGCCAAGTTTGTTGAGGACCTGTATAAGGAACAATAATTTCTGGAGGCTCATATCCAAACAATGCAAGGGCATGAGTCCTGCCTTTAGAAACCAGGGCAGAAATTAAATTATAATAAGGAGTGACCACCTTTCCATGACTAGCAGGAAGGTGCAACCATTCTAATATGCCTTGTTGCCAGAAGACATCTGTAGGAGTATACTCTGTGCATAACACATAAAAGCTCCAGGGTGCTTTGTCTTGTATTCTGGTTAATTTTTGTTCTGACAAAGCCTTCTGGACAACCTGGAGTGTTTTCACAGCTTCAGGAGTGAGCTGGCATAGTGAATTAGGATTAGAAGGTCCCTTTAATATGTCAAATAAAGGTTTTAAATCTCCTGTAGTAAGTCTGAGACTAGGTCTGATCCAATTTAAATCACCTAAAAAATTTTGGAAATCATTAAGAGTTTTCAATTGAGAAGTATTTAGTTTTGGAATTTCATAGGATATCTTTTGTGACTCAATTATACATCCTAAATAATGATAAGGAGCAGAAAATTGGATTTTCTCAGGAGGAACTACTAATCCAGCATTAGTTAAGCACTCCTGCAATTGCACAAAGGCAGACTGTAAAAGAACATTAGATGAAGCAGCAATTAAAATATCATCCATATAATGAATAAGCATAATGTTAGGATGTTGTTGCCTGACAGGAAGAATAGCCTTTGCAATGAAAGTTTGACAAAGAGTAGGACTATTGGCCATGCCTTGAGGTAAAACCACCCATTCATACCTGTCCCAAGGTTGCTCATAATTAGTAGATGGAATACTGAAAGCAAACCTTTTACAATCTTGTGGAGCAAGAGGTATAGTAGAAAAGCAGTCTTTTAAATCAATAACAATCAATTTCCATTCTTGAGGTATTATTACAGGAGATGGCAGGCCAGGTTGAAGGGGTCCCATTATTTCCATGGTTTCATTAACTTTTCTTAAATCCTGTAAAAGTCTCCATTTGCCAGATTTTTTCTTAATAACAAAAATTGGAGAATTCCAAGGGCTTTGAGTGGGTTGGATATGTCCTGCCTCGAGTTGTTTTCAAACCAACTCTCCAGTGGCAGAAATCTTTTGTTTAGATAAAGGCCACTGCTCTACCCACACTGGAGAATCAGATTTCCAGAAAATAGCATCAGCGTGGGCATCGGGAGAATTAGTGGCCCCTAGAGAAAATACCCTAAACCTTGTCTGTCATATTTTGGAGAAGAATTTACAGGCTCCAATATTTCCTGTAAATTTTTACCTAAGCCCTTTCCTTCTTGATAACCTTGTTTTTTTATTATTTGCCAAGCAAAATTTTCAGTAGTAAGTTTAGCTCCCATTGCTTCTAAAATATCTCGACCCCATAGGTTAAATGGGAGTCCTGGGAGGACATAAGGTTGAAAATATCCTTCATGTCCTTCAGCATCAGACCATTTCAATAAATTGCTAGATTTTTCAGGATTTTTGCTCATACCAATTCCCTGTAAGGATGTCATAGAAGGAGAGCAGGGCCATTGTAAAGGCCAATGATTAGCTGAAATAATAGAAATATCAGCACCAGTATCTAGCAGTCCTTTAAAGGGCTTGCCATCAATCCATATAGTTAATTCAGGGTGAGTAGCAGTAATAGACTGCACCCAGTAGGCATAATTTGAAGATCCAAAAGCTGAGTGACCTCGAGCCTCTGCAGAAAGGGGATGGCCTATAGAAGTATTCACAGGTATGATAAGAAGCTGCGCTATAGGCTTGTCAGGAGTTAAAGTAAATATTCCATGAGATGCCCAAGCCATGATTTTAATTTCTCCTGTATAATCAGCATCTATAACCCCAGGAAGGACTTGTAGCCCATTCATAGTCCATCCACTTCTGCCTAACAAAAGACCAAAATGACCCTGAGGCAAAGGACCAAAATCTCCTGTAGGAATAGCCTGAGGACCCATTTCCAGTGTTAATACTTCTCGGGAGGAGGGACAGAGGTCAAGTCCTGCACTGCCTGGTGTGGCCCTATAGAGCTGAGAAATGGATTTGCCATTCCTGGATTCAGTGTCTCCTGGAGAACAGGTGCCCCAATTTCTGTGGGGGTCGGGATGGCCCCTCTGGTCATTTCCGACTTAGGCTGTAAATAATTTCCTTGTGCATCTCACTTAGATCTGCATTCGTTGGACCAATAATTACCTCAGCAACAATGAGAACATTCCCCAGGTTGCCTTCCACTGTTAGAAGGATTAGGAGGCATTTTTCTTTTCTCAGTTACATCAGTCTGACATTGTCGAGCAATATGTCCAGAATTACCACATTTAAAACATTTGGGTCCTTGATTTCCCTTATTATTAAATTTTTGTTTTACATAGGTGACAACAGTCATTCCTGCTTGAGCAGCAGCCATGGCCAGCCCCTGTTGATATGCAGGTCCTATATCAGCACATAAACAAATGTAATCAGAAAGTGAGCCCTCTTTCCATGGCCATGTAGCTGCTTGACAAGCTGGATTAGCATTTTCATACACCAATTGCTTAACCAATAAAGAGCCAGCTTCTCCATCCTGTACCAGTCTGTCAACTGCCTGAAGTAAGCGAGACACAAACTCCTGATATGGCTCATCAGAACCCTGTTTAATTTTTGCCAATTCCTCAGTTTTGACCCCTATTGAGGGCAATTGTTTCCATGCTTGTAAAGCGATAGCATGGATTTGTCCAAAAGCTATCTCAGGAAGTTGTATCTGAGCATTAAGGTTCTCAAACTGTCCTTTCCAAGAAGCATATCTAAAGTAACTGGAATCTGATAAGTAAGATTTCTTTGCACCAGATCATAAGCACGATCGTCATAATCAGCTCTCCAAAGTAAGTAATCAACACCATAAAGGCAAGCTTTAGCAAGACGACCCCAATCATGTGGTGGCAAAGCTTCTCCAGTCAAATTTTTCGACAAGGAGAGGGTATAAGGAGCTGTAGGACCATGTTGTGTGACAGCCCCTTTTATCTCTATTAAAAGTTTTAGGTGGGACAGGATAATATCTATTAATTATTTGTCCTTGGGGATCTGAGACTTCTACAACCAGGAAGAGGCAAGGAAACATATTATCTACATCAGAAAACCCTCTTTTATTAGACATTAGAGCATGAGTTAGTGGAGACACAGGAGCAAGGTCTGTGGACCGTAAAGTTATAGGCATGTTTCCAGTAGGATAGCCTCCCATATTTGTAATATTTTCCTGTACTACAGGAAAGCACTGTTGGCCAGAAACTGCATGAGAGCAGAGTGAAAGTAAATCCTGAAATTGCCTTAAAAAGTCTGGAGGCAAGGTGAGTGTAACAGGACCAGACTGCCAAGTAGGCACAGTCTCTGGAGGCTTACTAGGGTGTACTATGACCTCAGTCAGAGGAACATCATAAGAATTAGAATCATACTATGATGACTGAAAGAACCTCTTTCAGCAATTTCTTCTTGTTCAGGCAGAGCTGGAGAAAAATTTGTTCTTTCCAGCATGAAAGTTGCCTGAGTTTGGTATGTAGGTGGGGCAGGAGAAGGAGAAAGGAAGGTGGGGGAAGAATAGAAAGGCAGAGAAGCTGCAGCAGCAGGAGGTACTGGAGAAGACAAAGGGAAAGGGCAGACACAGGCAGGAAGCTTGCTCCAGACAGAGATTAATATGGCTGCTTGAGGCAATTTACTATTATAAGAGCAAAAGTGACTGATTTTTTTCACCAATAAGTTCCCAAGCTTTTCATCCAAAATTCCACCTTCAGAAATCCAGGGACAGAGTTTATGAACAATCTGCAAAAATTCCTGCACTTGACTAAGTTTTATATCATGACCATGAGCCTTAATCATAGAATGCAATAAATGTATAAACAGCTTATGTTCTTTTGACTCGATCTGCCCCATTTTTACTCCTGATTGCTCACAAATTGAGGTTCTTCTTCTGAAACAATAATTTGCAGTTGTTTACACAAATTTGTTAACTCTTGATTGTATTTACATATTCTCTTTTTAATTTCTTTTATACTTATGGCTGGCACCACTCACTTAAAGCGTCACTGAAATCCCTAATTCTCAGGTCCCTTGTTCAGGTCGCCACGTCTGGCGGTCACTCTTGGCCAGCAAGAGGGTTCCAAACTGAGTCGGGGAGTGCATGGGAAATAAACAAAGGCAGTAAAACAGAGTCAGAAAGGATATGGAGTCCTTATTCTACACCGAATTTATTTTTCAAAGGATCAGTATATATACATTTTTCCAGGCTCTGGTTTACGTCATTGCAAGAGAAAATGCAGATCACTAGATGACATACTCTATACAATAAAGATGGCAGATACACAATCAGTGGTTGTAAAAGGAGATAGGCATTCCTGGTGCTCATAAAAAAAAAAACATTTTCATGGAGACATTGTTCCTCGTGACTGCAAGAGTTTGTTTTGGAACATCTGATTATCTTTTAAATAGATTCCCTTGGTCTGTTCCTGATTCTTTTATCTCGACTCCTCTCTTCAGGCGACCCTGTGTCTGGGCTCAAACCACCCATAGTGTAAAACTCACTTTGAAAGTATTTACACAGGTGGGCTCCCCACATGGACACTCTTTCAGAGCCTCTCTGAATAATACACACATGGGGTAGAGTCAGGAGTCTATTTCATATGGCCACTCAGTGAGAACCTCAGGGAGTAGTGCACACCTGGGGAGTGGTCAGGGGTCTATTGCATATGGAAACTTATACAGAACCTCAGTGAATAACACACACCTGGGAAATAGTCAGGAGTGTATTTCATTGGCCACTCATTCAGAAGTTCAGTGAATAATTCACACCTAGGGAATTGTCAGGAGACAATTTTATCTGGCCTCTCATGCAGAGCTTCACTGAGAAATGCACTCCTGTGGAGTAGTCAGCAGCCTAAATGATAAAGTCATTCATTCATTGCCTTCCTGAATAATAAGCTCCTTGTGGATATTCAGGAATCTCTTTAATATGGCCACTCAAAGCCTCACTGAATGGCACACACCTGTGGAATAGTCATATGGCCACTAATTCAGAATCTCATGGAGTAAAGCACACGGGTGGATAAGTGAGAATTCTCTTGTATATGGCCACTCATTCAGAACCTCACTTAATAATACACACCTGTGGAATTATCAAGTCTATTTCATATTGCCGCTCATTCAGAGCCTCAGTGAATAATGCACACCTGAAGAGTACTAAAGATTTTATTGTAAATAATAGACACTTGGGGAAAAGTCAATGGTCTATTTTATATGGTCACTCATTCTGAGCCTCACTGAATGATACACACCTGGGGAATAGTCAGGATTCTATTTCATATGACCAGTCATTGAGAGCAAAGCTGAGTAATGCACACCTTGGGAATAGTCACGTGTCTCTTTCATAGGGACAGTGAATAATGCAAACCTGGGAAATAGTCAGGAGTCTCTTTAACATGACCACTGACTACAAGCCTCAGTGAATAATGCACGCCTGTGGAATAGTCAGGAGTCTATTTCATATGACCACTCATTCAGAGGCTCAGTGAATAATATACACCTGAGGAACAGTCAGAAGTCTATTTCATATGGTCACTCAGTAGGACCCCCACAAAATAATACACAACTGGAAAATAGCCAGGAGTCTATTTTATATGGCTACTCAGAGAATCAGTGAATAATGCAGACTTGGGAATACTCAGGAGTCTATTTCACATGGCCAATAATTCAGAGCCACAGTGAATAATGCACACCAGGGTAATAGTCAGGAGCCTCTTTCATATGGCCACTCATTCATTGCCTCACTGAATGAAACACACCTGGGGAATCGTCAGGATTCTATTCCATACTACCACTCATTTAGAGCCTTATTGAAAAATTCACACTGGGGAATAGTCAGGAGTCTATTTTATATGGCCTCTCATTCAGAGCTTCAGTGAATAATGAACCCATATGGAGTAGTCAGGATGCTGTTTAAGACAGCCACGAATTAAGTGCCTCCCTGAAAGACACACACCTCAGTGATATGATTCTATTTCATATGACCTCTCATTCTGAGCCTCACTGAATAATACACACCTGGAGAATAATTTGGAGTCTATTTCCAATAGACATTTATTCAGAGCCTCAGTGAATTATGCACACCTGTGGAGTAGCCAGGAGTCTATTTCATTTGGACACTCATTCATAGCCTCAGTGGATAATATGCACCTGTGGAATAGTCAGGAGTCTATTTCATGGGGCCACTCATTCAGAGCCTCAGTGAAAAATACACACTTGGGAATAGTCAAGAGTCTATTTTATATGGCCACTCTTTAAGCACCTCACTGAGTGATATGCACCTGGGGAATATTCAGGCCAGTTTCATATGAACACTCATTGAGAGCCTCACTGAATAATGCACACCTGTGGAATAGTCAGGAATCTATTTCCTTTGGTCACTCTTTCAGCGCCTCAGTGAATAATATACACCTGAGGAACAGTGAGAAGTCTATTTCATATGGCCACTCATTCAGAGCCTCACAAAATAGTGCACACCTGGAGAATTCTGAAGCGTCCATTTGGAATGGCAATGCATTCGGAGACTCTGTGAATAAACACACCTAGGAAATAGTGAGAATCTCTTCCAAATGGCCACATATTCAGAGCCTCAGTGAATAATGCACACCAGGGAAATAATCAGGAGTCTATTTCTTATGCCCACTCATTCAGCCCCTCAGTGAATAATGCACGTCTGTCGAGTACTGAGGATTCTGTTTCATATGGCCACTCATTTGAGCCTCACTGAATAGTATACACATGGAAAAAAGTCAGGAGTGTATTTCACATGTCCACTCATTCAGAGGCTCAGTGAATAATTCACACCTGTTGTGTAGTCAGGAGTCTTTTCATATGGCAAATCATTCAGAGCCTCACTGAATAATACACACATTGGGAATAGTCATGATTCTATTTAATATGACCACTCATTATGAGCCTCAGTGAATAACGCATGTCTGTGGAGTACTGAGGAGACGAATTCATATCGTCCCCCATTCTGAGATTCCCTGAATAATACACACATGTGGAATAAACAGAAGTCTATTTCATATGGCCACTCATTAGCAACCAGACGAAATAATACACAACTGGGGAATAGTCAGGAGTCTATTTCATATGGCCACTCAGAGAATCAGTGAATAATGCACACATGAGGAATACTCAGTGGATATTAGGAGTCTATTTCACATGGCCACTCAGAGCCTCAGTGAATAATGCACACCATGGTAATAGTCAGTAGCCTCTTTCATATGACCACTGATTCAGTATCACACTGAATGATACACACCTGGGGAATCGTCAGGATTCTATTTCATATGACCACTCATTCAGAGCCTTACTGAATAATGCACAATGGGGCAATAGTCAGGAGTCTATTTCATATGGCCTCTCATTCAGAGCTTCAGTGAATAATGAACACCTGTGGAGTAGTCAGGACCCTATTTAAGATAGCCACAAATTAAGCACCTCCCTGAATGATACACACCTGGATGATAGTCAGGAGTCTATTTGATATGGACACTCATACAGAACCTCTTTGAATAATGCACATGTGGGGAATAATCACTAGTCTATTTCATATGGTGATTCATTTAGAGAATCAATGAATAATGCACACCTGTGGAGTAAAATGGAGTCTACGTGATATGGCCACTCTTTCAGTGTTTCAGTGAATAATATATATGTCTGGAATAGTCAGGAATCTCTTTCATATGGCCACTCATTCAGGGCTTCACTGAATACACTTCTGGGAAATAGTCAAAAGTCTACTTCAAATGGATACACATTCAGAGTCTCTGTAAATAATAAACATCTGGGGAATAGTCAGGAGTCTCTTTCTTATGCCCACTTATTCAGAGTCTCATTCAATAATACACACCTGGGAAGAGTTAAGAGTCTACTTCATATAGCCACTCATTTAGAGCCACAGTGAATAGTACACACCTGGGGAATAGACACAAGTTTATTTTATGTGGCCACAAAATCAAAGCCTGAGTGAGTAATGCACAACTTTGAAAGAGCAAGGAGTCTATTCCATATGCCCATTTAATCAGAGTCTCAGTCAATAATACACACCTGAGGAATAGTCAGGAATCTATTTCATCTAATCACTAACTCAAATCCTCATTAAATAATACACACCTGTGGAATAGTCAGGAGGCTATTTCATATGGCCAAACTTTCAGAGCCTCAGTGAATAATGCATACCTGGGAACACTCAGGTTACTATTACATATGGCCTCTCATTCAGAGCTTCACTGAATAATGAACACCTGTAGAGTAGTCAGAAGTCCATTTTATATAGCTACACATTCAGAGCCTCTCTGAATAATACACACCTGGGAAAGTCAGGATTCTATTTCATAAAGCCACTTTTTCAGAGCCCAACCTAAAAATGCATGCCTGGGGAGTATTCAGGAGTCTCTTTCCTATGGCCACTCATTCAGCGCCTCATTGAATAATACACATCTATGGAAAAGTCAGGAGGGTATTTCACATGGCTACTCATTCAGAGCCTCAGTGAATCATACATACCTGGGTAATACTCAGGAGTCTATTTCATATAGCCACTCATTCAGAGACTCATGGAATAATGCACATATGCGAAATACTCTGCAGTCTATTTGAGATGATGGTTCATTCAGTGCCTCAGTGGAAAATGCACACCTGAGGAATAGTCAGGAGGCTATTTTATGTAGACACTAATCCATACTCTTAGTAAGTAATACACACCTGGGGAATAGTCAAAATTCTGTTTCATGTGGCCACTTATTCAGAAACTCACTGAATGATACACACCTGGGGAATAGTCAGAGGCTATGACATATGGCCACTGAATCAGATTATTACTGAATGATGCACACCTGGGGAATCGTCAGGATTCTATTTCATATGACCATTGATTAAGAGCCTCATTGAATAATGCAATAATCAGGAGGCTATGTTATATGAACACTCATTCAGAGCGTCAGGGAATAATGTACACCTGTGGAGTAGTCAGGAGTGTATTTCATACAGCCACTCATTCAGAGCCTCAGTGAATAATACACACCTGTGGAATAGTCAGAATTCCATTTCATATGGCCACTCACTCATAGCCCCAGTGAATAATGCACAAATGTACAGTACTCAGCAGTCTATTTCATATAACCACTCATTCAGAAATTCGCTGAATAATACAAATATGGGGGATAGTCAGCATCCAATTTCATATGACCCCTCAGGTAGAGCCTCACTGATTAATACACACCTGGGAAGAGTTAAGAGTCTACTTCATATAGCCACTCATTTAGAGCCTCAGTGAATAATGCACACCTGGGGAATAGACACAAGTCTATTTTATATGGCCAAACTTTCAGAGCCTCAGTGAATAATGCACACCTGTGGAATAGTCAGGAGTCTATTTCATATGGCCACTCTTTCAGTGTTTCAGTGAATAATGCACACCTGAGGAATAGTCAGAGTCTATTTCATATGGTCACTAACTCAAATCCTCATTAAATAATACACACCTGTGGAATAGTCAGGAGGCTATTTCATATGGCCAAACTTTCAGAGCCTCAGTGAATAATGCACACCTGGGGAATAGTCAGGATTCTATTTCATATGGCCACTCATTCAGAGCTCACTGAATAATGAACACCTGTAGAGTAGTCAGAAGTCCATTTTATATAGCTACACATTCAGAGCCTCTCTGAATAATACACACCTATGGGAAAGTCAGGATTCTATTTCATAAAGCCACTTTTTCAGAGCCCAACCTAAAAATGCATGCCTAGGGAGTATTCAGGAATTTCTTTCCTATGGCCACTCATTCAGCGCCTCATTTAATAATACACATTTATGGAAAAGCCAGGAGGGTATTTCACCTGGCTACTCATTCAGAGCCTCAGTGAATCATACATACCTGGGTGATACTCAGGAGTCTATTTCATATAGCCACTCATTCAGAGACTCATGGAATAATGCATATATGCGAAATAATCTGCAGTCTATTTGAGATAATGGTTCATTCAGTGCCTCAGTTCAAAATGCACACCTGAGGAATAGTCAGCAGGCTATTTTATGTAGACACTAATCCATACTCTTAGTAAGTAATACACACCTGGGGAATAGTTTCATGTGGCCACTTATTCAGAAACTCACTGAATAATACACACCTGGGGAATAGTCAGAGGCTATGACATATGGTCAAGCAATCAGATCATTACTGAATGTTGCACACCTGGAAAATTGTCAGGGTACTATTTTTATGAACATTGATTAAGAGCCTCATTGAATAATGCAATAATCAGGAGGCTATGTTGTATGAACACTCATTCAGAGCGTCAGGGAATAATGTACACCTGTGGAGTAGTCAGGAGTGTATTTCATACAGCCACTCATTTAGAGCCTCAGTGAATAATACACACCTGTGGAACAGTCAGAATTCCATTTCATATGGCCACTCACTCATAGCCCCAGTGAATAATGCACAAATGTACAGTACTCAGCAGTCTATTTCATATAACCACTCATTCAGAAATTCGCTGAATAATACAAATATGGGGGATAGTCAGCATTCAATTTCATATGACCCCTCAGGTAGAGCCTCACTGATTAATACACACCTGGGAAGAGTTAGGAGTCTACTGTATATAGCCACTCATTTACAGCCTTAGTGAATAATGCACACATGGGGAATAGACAAGAGTCTCTTTTATATGGCCACAAAATCAAAGCTTGATTGAGTAATGCACAACTTTGGATTAGTCAGTAGTCTATTTCATATGCCACTCATTCAGAGCCTCATTGAATAATACACACCTGGGGAATAGTCAGGAATCTATTTCATATGGTCACTAACTCAAAGCCTCATTAAATAATACACACCTGTGGAATAGTCAGGAGGCTATTTCATATGGCCAAACTTTCAGAGCCTCAGTGAATAATGCACACCTGGGGAATAGTCAGGAGACTATTTCATATGGCCACTCATTCAGAGATTCACTGAATAATGAACACCTGTAGAGTAGTCAGAAGTCCATTTTATATAGCTACACATTCAGAGCCTCTGAATAATACACACCTGGGAAAGTCAGGATTCTATTTCATAAAGCCACTTTTTCAGAGCCCAACCTAAAAATGCACCTGGGAGTATTCAGGAATTTCTTTCCTATGGCCACTCATTCAGAGCCTCATTGAATAATACACACCTGTGGAATAGTCAGGAGTCTATTTCATATGGCCACTCATTCAGAGCCTCAGTGAATCATACATACCTGGGTGATACTCAGGAGTCTATTTCATATAGCCACTCATTCAGAGACTCATGGAATAATGCATATATGCGAAATAATCTGCAGTCTATTTGAGATAATGGTTCATTCAGTGCCTCAGTGAAAATGCACACCTGAGGAATAGTCAGAGGCTATTTTATGTAGACACTAATCCATACTCTTAGTAAGTAATACACACCTGGGGAATAGTTTCATGTGGCCACTTATTCAGAAACTCACTGAATAATACACACCTGGGGAATAGTCAGAGGCTATGACATATGGCCACTCAATCAGATCATTACTGAATGATGCACACCTGGGAAATAGTCAGGAGTCTATTTCATATGACCATTGATTAAGAGCCTCATTGAATAATGCAATAATCAGGAGGCTATGTCATATGAACACTCATTCAGAGCTCAGTGAATAATACACACCTGGAATAGTCAGGAGTCTATTTCATATAGCCACTCATTCAGAGCCTCAGTGAATAATACACACCTGTGGAACAGTCAGAATTCCATTTCATATGGCCACTCACTCATAGCCCCAGTGAATAATGCACAAATGTACAGTACTCAGCAGTCTATTTCATATAACCACTCATTCAGAAATTCACTGAATAATACACACCTGGGGAATAGTCAGGATTCTATTTCATATGCCACTCATTCAGAGCCTCACTGATTAATACACACCTGGGAATAGTCAGAGTCTATTTTATATAGCCACTCATTTACAGCCTCAGTGAATAATGCACACTGGGGAATAGACAAGAGTCTCTTTTATATGGCCACAAAATCAAAGCTTGATTGAGTAATGCACACCTGGAATAGTCAGAGTCTATTTCATATGGCCACTCATTCAGAGCCTCACTGAGTAATACACACCTGGGGAATAGTCAGGATTCTATTTCATATAGCCACTCATTCAGAAATTCACTGAATAATACACACCTGTGGAATAGTCAGGAGACTATTTCATATGGCCAAACTTTCAGAGCCTCAGTGAATAATGCATACCTGGGGAATACTCAGAATTCTATTTCATATAGCCACTTATTCAGAGACTCACTGAATAATGGACACCTGGAGAACACTCTTGAGTCTATTTGATATGACTGTTCACCCAGTGCTTCAATGGAAAATGCACACCTGAGGAATAGTCAAGAGGCTACAGTCTGGAGTCTATTTCATATGGTCAGTCGTTCAGAAACTCACTGAATGATTCACACCTGGGAAATTGTCAGAGTACATGCCATATGGCCACTCAATCAGAGCATTACTGAATGATGCACACCTGGGAAATAGGATTCTATTTCATATGACCACTGATTGAGAGCCTCATTGAATAATGCACACCTGGACATTAATCAGGAGGCTATGTCATATAAACACTCCTTCAGAGCCTCAGTGAATAATACACATCTACGGAATACTCAGGAGTCTATTACATAGGCCCTCTCATTCAAAGTCTCACTGAACAATGCACACCTGTTGGGTACTCAAGAGTCTATTTGGTATGGCTACTCATTCAGCACCTCACTGAATGATACACACGTGGAGAATAGTCAGGATGCATTTAATATGAACACCTATTATCAGCCTTGCTGAATTATGTATGCCTTGGTATCATGAGGAGTCTATTTTATATGGCCACTCATTCAGAGCCTCACTGAATAATACACACCTGGGAAATTGTCAGAGTCTATTTCATATGGCCACTCATTCAGAGCCTCATTGAATAATGTATACCTGGAGAAAAATTTGAATGCCCTTTCATATGGTTATTTATTCAGAGCATCAATAAAAATTGCACACCTGTGGAGTGGCCAGGTGTCTATTTGCTTTGGCCACACGTTTAGAACATCAGTGAATAATACACACCTGTGGCATAGTCAGGAGTCTATTTTATAAAGCCCCTCATTCAGAGGCTTAGTGAATAATACACACGTGGGGAACAGTCAGGAATCTATTATATATTGTCATTTATTCAGATCCTCATTGAATAATGCACACCTGGGAAATAGTCAGGAGTCTATTTCATATGGACTCTTTCAGACCCTCCTGAATAATACACACCTGGGGAATAGTCAGGAGTCTGTTTCATATGGCCACTCAGTGAGAACCTCAGGAGTAGTGCACACCTGGGGAATTGTCAGGAGTCTATTTTGTATGGCAACTCATACAGAACCTCAGTGAATAATACACACCTGGGAAATAGTCAGGAGTGTATTTCAATTAAGCACACACTAAGATACTCAGTGAATTATACACAACTGGGGAAGAATCAGGAGTCAATTTCATCTGGCCTCTCACTCAGAGCTTCATTGAATAATGCACTCCTGTGGAATAGTCCGGAGCCTAATTGATATAGCTACTCATTCAGAGCCTCTGAATAATGCACCTGGGATATTTAGGTGTCTATTTTATATTAGCACTGATTCAATGCCTTAGTAAATAATGCATACCTGAGACTACTCAGCAATCTATTTCATATGGCCACTCATTCCTCACCTCAGTGAATAATGCACACCAGGGGAATAGTCAGAATTCTATTTCTTATGGACACTCATTCAGAACTTCACTGAATAATGCACACAATTTGAATAGTGAGAACTCTGTTTCATATGGCCACTCATTCAGAGCCTCACTGAATGGTACACACCTGTGGAATAGTCAGGAGTCTATTTCATATGGCCACTCATTCAGAGCCTCAGTGAATCATGCACACCTGAGGAGTACTGAGGATTTTATTTCAAATGACCCTTCATTCAAAGCCTCAGTGAATAATGCACACCAGGGAATATTGATTAGGTTATTTCATATTGCCACTCATTCAGAGTTCTCAAATAGTGCAAATTTGGGAATTGTCAGGAGTTTATTTACAGTGTCCTCTCATTCAGAGCCTCATTGAATAATGCATACCTGAAAAATCTTGGAGTCTCTTTACATGGCCATTCATTCAGAGCCTCACTGAACAATGCACACCTGTGGAGTGGCCAGGTGTCTATTTGCTTTGGCCACACATTCAGAACATCAGTGAATAACAAACACCTGTGGAATAGTCAGGAGTCTATTTCATATGGCCACTCATTCAGAGCCCGTGTGAATAAAACTCACCTGGAGAATAGTCAGGAGTGTATTTTATATTGAAACTCATTCAGAGCCTCATTGAATAATGCACACCTGGGGAATAGTCAGAGTGTATTTCAATTAAGCACACACTAAGAGCTCAGTGAATTATACACAACTGGGGAAGAATCAGGAGTCAATTTCATCTGGCCTCTCACTCAGAGCTTCATTGAATAATGCACTCCTGTGGAATAGTCAGGAGCCTAATTGATATAGCTACTCATTCAGAGCCTCTCTGAATAATGCACACCTGGGAAATTGTCAGGAGTCTATTTTATATTAGCACTGATTCAATGCCTTAGTAAATAATGCATACCTGAGACTACTCAGCAATCTATTTCATATGGCCACTCATTCCTCACCTCAGTGAATAATGCACACCAGGAATAGTCAGGATTCTATTTCTTATGGACACTCATTCAGACCTTCACTGAATAATGCACACAATTTGAATAGTGAGACTCTGTTTCATATGGCCACTCATTCAGAGCCTCACTGAATGGTACACACCTGTGGAATAGTCAGGAGCCTAATTGATATAGCCATTCATTCAGAGCCTCAGTGAATCATGCACACCTGAGGAGTACTGAGATTTTATTTCAAATGACCCTTCATTCAAAGCCTCAGTGAATAATACACACCAGGGGAATATTGATTAGGTTATTTCATATTGCCACTCATTCAGAGTTCTCCAAATAGTGCAAATTTAGGGAATTGTCAGGAGTTTATTTACAGTGTCCTCTCATTCAGAGCCTCATTGAATAATGCATACCTGAAAAAATCTTGGAGTCTCTTTACATGGCCATTCATTCAGAGCCTCACTGAACAATGCACACCTGTGGAGTGGCCAGGTGTCTATTTGCTTTGGCCATACATTCAGAACATCAGTGAATAACAAACACCTGTGGAATAGTCAGGAGTCTGTTTCATACGGCCCCTCATTCAGAGCCCGTGTGAATAAAAATCACCTGGAGAATATTCAGGAGTGTATTTTATATTGAAACTCATTCAGAGCCTCAGTGAATAATGCACACCTGGGGAATAGTCAGGAGTGTATTTCACATGGACAGTCTTTCAGAGCCTCTGAATAATACACAGATGGGGTAGATTCAGGAGTCTATTTCATATGGCCACTCAGTGAGAACCTCAGGGAGTAGTGCACACCTGGGGAATTGTCAGGAGTCTATTTCATATGGCCACTCATTCAGAGCCTCACTGAATGGTACACACCTGTGGAATAGTCAGGAGTGTATTTCAATTGGCCACATATTCAGAAGCTCAGTGAATAACACACAACAGGGGAATTGTCAGGAGACACTTTTATCTGGCCTCGCATGCAGAGCTTCACTGAATAATGCACTCCTCTGGAGTAGTCAGCAGTCTAATTGATATAGCCATTCATTCAGAGCCTCTCTGAGTAATAAGCTCCTTGTGGATATTCAGGAATCTCTTTAATATGGCCACTCAGAGCCTCACTGAATAGTACACACTTGTGGAAAAGTCATATGGCCACTAATTTACAATCTCATATAGTAATGCAAACTGGTGGCTAAGTGAGTATTCTCTTTTATATGGCCACTCATTCAGAGTCTCACTTAATGATAGTGTCCAGCAAGGCAAGCAAGGCTATTCCAGGCTAGACTATACCCAGCAAGGCAAGGCAAGGCAATTTAAGGCCAGGCAAGGCAATTTCAGGCAAGGCAATTCTAGGTAAGACAACCCAATGCAGGAGAGAAAAAGGCAATGAGGGGCAATTGTGGCAAAGTCAATTCCAGGCAAGGAAAGGCAAGGCAAATCCAAGCAAGGCTGCACAATACAATTCCAGGAAAGGCAATTGCAGGAAAGGCAATTCCAGGCAAGGCGATTTCAGGCAAGGCAAGGCAAAGAAATTCCAGGCAAGAATATACAAGTCAAGTCAAAACAATTCCAGACAAGGTAATTTTAGCCAAGATAAGAAAAGGCAATTCGAGGCAAGAAAATTCAGGCAAGGCAAGGAAAGGCAAGGCAAGGCAAGGCAAGGAAAGGCAATTGCAGGAAAGGCAATTCCAGGAAAGCAAGGCAATTTCAGGCAAGGCAAGGGATGGCAATTCCAAGCAAGGGAATTTCAGGTGAGAAAAATCAAGGCAAGGCAATTAGAAGCAAAGAAACTCCAGTCAAATCGAGGCAAGACAAGGCAATTCCAGGAAAGTCCATTCCACGGAATACAAGGTAGTGCAATTCCAGGCAAGGAAAAGCAAGGCAAGGCAAGGCAAGGCAATTTCAGCAAGGCAAGACAAGACAGTTTCAGGCAAGGCAAGACAAGGCAAGGGAAGGCAGCTCAATTCCAGGCAAGGAAATTCCAGGCAAGGCAAGGCAAGACAATGTAGGGCAATTCCATGCAAGGCACTTTTCGGCAAGGCAAGGCAATGCAAGGCAATTTCAGGAAAGTCAATTTTGGGCAAGGCAATTCCAGAAAAGGCAATTAGAGGCAAGGCAATTCCATGCAAGACAATTCCAGAAAAGGCAAGCAAGACAAGGCAAGGAAAGGTATTTTCAGGCAAGGCAATTTCAGCTAAGGCAAGACAAGACAGTTTCAGGCAAGGCAAGGCAACGAAAGACAAGACCATTCCAGGAAAGGCAATTCAGGCAAGGCAAGGCAAAAAAGGAAAGTCAAGGCAGGAAAGGCAATGCAAGGCAATTCAGGCAAGGCAATTAGAAGCAAAGAAACTCCAGTCAAGGCAAGGCAAGGAAAGGCAATTGCAGGAAAGGCAATTCAGGCAAGGCAATGCAAGGCAAGGCAATTCCAGGCAAGGAAAGGCAATACAATTCCAGGAAAGGCAATTGCAGGAAAGGCAATTCCAGGCAAGGAAATTTTAGGCAAGGCAAGGCAAAGAAATTCCAGGCAAGAAAAGCAAGGCAAGACAATTCCAGGCAAGGCAATTTCAGGCAAGAAAAGGCAAGGCAATTTCAGGCAAGCAAGGCAATTTCAGGAAGGCAAGGCAAGGTAAGACAAGGCAATGCAATTCTAGGCAAGGCAATTCCAGGCAAAGTAATTCCAGGCAAGCAAGGCAATTTCAGGCAAGCAAGGCAATTCAAGGCAAGGCAATTCAGGTGAGAAAAATCAAGGCAAGGCAATTCAAGGCAAGGCAAAGAAATTCCAGGCAAGGCAAGGCAAGACAAGGCAATTCAGGCAAGGCAATTTCAGGCAAGACAAGGCAAGGCAATTCAGGCAAGGAAAAGCAAGGCAAGAAAAGGCAAGGCAATTCCAGGAAAGCAAGGCAAGGCAAGCAAGACAAGGCAAGGCAAGGCAGCAATTCCAGGCAAGGCAAGAAAATTCAGGCAAGGCAAGGCAAGGCAATTTTAGGCAAGGCAATTCCAGGCAAGGCAAGGCAGGCAAGGCAATGCAAGGCAATTTCAGGAAAGTCAATTTTGGGCATGGCAAGAAAAGGCAAGTCAAGTAGAGTCAATTCCATGCAAGACAATTCCAGAAAAGGCAATGCAAGACAAGGCAAGGAAAGGTATTTTCAGGCAAGGCAATTTCAGCTAAGGCAAGACAAGACAGTTTCAGGCAAGGCAAGGCAACGAAAGACAAGACCATGCCAGGAAAGGCAATTCCAGGCAAGGCAAAAAAAGGAAAGTCAAGGCGAGGAAAGGCAATGCAAATTTAGGCAAGGCAATTGAAGGAAAGGCAATTCCAGGAAAGCAAGGCAAGACAAAGCAGAAAAAGGCAAGGCAAGGTAAGACAAGGCAATTCCAGGCAAGGCAATTCCAGAAAAGGCAAGCAAGACAAGGCAAGGCAAGGTAAGGCAAGGCAAGGCAATTTCAGCAAGGCAAGACAAGACAGTTTCAGGCAAGGCAAGCAAGACAAGGCAATGCAAGGCAAGGCAATGCAAGGCAATTTCAGGCAAGAAAAGGCAAGGCAATTTCAGGCAAGAAAAGGCAATGCAAATTTAGGCAAGGCAATTGAAGGAAAGGCAATTCCAGGAAAGCAAGGCAAGACAAAGCAGAAAAAGGCAATTAGAGGCAAGGCAATTTTAGGTAAGTCTAGGCAAGGCAATTTCAGGGAAGGCAACTCCAGGCATTGCAAGGCAGGGCAAGGCAAGGCAAGTCAATTTCAGCAAGACAATTCCAGGTAAGGCAATGTCATGCAAAGAAAGGCAAGGCAAAGCAAGGCAATTTCGAGAAAGTCAATTCCAGCAAGGAAAAACAAGACAATTCCATGCAAGTAAAAACAAGGCAGTGCAATTCCAGGCAGAGAAATTTCAGGCAAGGTAATGCAAGGCAGGTTAGTTACGGGCAAGACAAGGCAAGGCAATTATACGCAAGGGAATTCCAGGCAAGGAACAGTAAGGCAAGGCAATTCAAAACAAGGAATTGCAGTCAAGGCAAGGCAAAACAAAACAATTCCAGGCAGGGCTATTCCAAGAAAGGCAAGGCAGGGCAATTTGAGGCAAGAAAAAGCAATGCAAGGCAAAAAAATGCAATGCAAGGAAATTTCAAGCAAGAAAATTCCAGGCAAGGCAATACCAGGCAAGGCAATTGTAGGTAGGCAGGGCAAGGAAAGGAAATGCAGCACAATTATAGAAAAGGAAATTCCAGGCAAGACAATCGTAGCCTAGGCAATTGCATACAATGCAAGGAAACAAAAGGCAATTTCAGGCGAGGCAAGCCAAGACAAGGCAAAGCAATTACAGACAAGGAAATTTTAGGCAAGGAAAAAAAAGGCAATTACAGGCAAGGCAATTCTAGGCAAGGCAAGGTAAGACAAGGCAATGCAATTCTAGGCAAGGAAATACCAGGCAAGGCAAGGCAATGCAAGGCAAGGCAATGCAAGGGAAGGCAATTTCTGCCAATGCAAGGCAAGGCAATTCCAGGCAAGGCAATTTTTAGAAAGGCAACTCCAGGCAAGACAAGGCAGGGAAATATATTTCCAGGCAACGCAATTTCAGCTAAGGCAAGCAAGAAAATTCTAGGCAAAACGATTTTAGTCAAGGCAAGGCAAGGCAATGCAAGGCAAGGCAATTCCTGCCAATGCAAGGCAAGGCAATTCAGGCAAGGCAATTTTAGGCAAGGCAATTCCAGGCAAGGCAAGGCAGGCAAGGCAAGCAAGGCAATTTCAGCAAGACAATTCCAGGTAAGGCAATGTCATGCAAAGAAAGGCAAGGCAGCAAGGCAATTGCAGGAAAGGCAATTCCAGGCAAGGCAAGACAATTCCAGGCAAGAAAAGGCAAGGCAAGAAAATTCCAGGCAAGGCAAAGAAATTCCAGGCAAGGAAAGGCAAGGCAGGCAAGGCAAGACAAGGCAAGGCAATTTTAGGCAAGGCAATTCAGGCAAGGCAAGGTAAGGCAAGGCAAGAAAAGGCAAGGCAATTCAGTCAAGGCAAGGCAAGACAAGGCAAGGCAATTCAGGCAAGGCAATTCCAGAAAAGGCAAGGCAAGGCAATTTTAGGCAAGGAAAGGCAATTCAGGCAAGAAAAGGCAAGGCAAGGAAATTCCAGGCAAGGAAATTCCAGGCAAGGCAATACCAGGCAAGGCAATTTCAGGAAGGCAAGGCAAGGAAAGGAAATGCAGCACAATTATAGAAAAGGAAATTCCAGGCAAGGCAATTCAGCAAGGCAAGGCAAAACAAGGCAAGGCAAAGGCAATTTCAGGCAAGGCAAGCAAGACAAGGCAAAGCAATTCAGACAAGGAAATTTTAGGCAAGGCAAGGAAAAGGCAATTTCAGGAAGGCAAGGCAAGGCAAGGCAAGACAAGGCAAGGCAATTCAGGCAAGGCAAGGTAAGGCAAGGCAAAGCAAGGCAAGGCAAGGCAATTCCAGGTGAGAAAGGCAAGGCAAAACAAGGCAAGGCAAAACAAGGCAATTCCAGTCAAGGCAAGGCAAGGCAAGGCAAAAAATTTCAGGCAAGGCAAGCAATTCCAGGCAAGAAAAAGCAAGGCAAGCAATGCAAGGCAATTCCAGGCAAGAAAGGCAAGGCAATTCCAGAAAATGCAAGGCAAGGCAATACCAGGCAAGGCAAGGCAAGACAAGGCAAGGCAATGCAAGGCAAGAAAAGCAAGGCAATTTTAGGCAAGGCAATTCAGCAAGGCAAGAAAATTCTAGGCAAAACAATTTTAGTCAAGGCAAGGCAAGGCAATGCAAGGCAAGGCAAGGCAATGCAAGGCAAGGCAATTCCAGGCAAGGCAATTGAAGGAAAGGCAATTCCAGGCAAGACAAGGCAAGGCAATTTCAGGCAAGGCAATTTCAGCAAGGCAAGGCAAGAAAATTCTAGGCAAAACAATTTTAGTCAAGGCAAGGCAAGCAAGCAAGGCAATTTTAGGCAAGGCAATTCCAGGCAGGAAAGGCAAGGCAAAGCAAGGCAATTCAGGCAAGGCAAGCAAGACAAGGCAAGACAAGCAAGGCAAGAAAAGGCAATTCAGGCAGGCAAGAAGCAAGGCAGGCAAGGCAATTTCAGGCAAGGCAATTCCAGGTAAAGCAAGGCAAGGCAAGGCAAGGCAATCAGGCAAGGCAACTCCAGGTAAGAAAAGGCAAGGCAAGAAAAGGCAATTCAGGCAAGGCAAAACAATTCCAGGCAAGGCAGGCAAGGAAATTCCAGGCAAGGAAAGGCAAGACAAATCCAGGCAATTCAAGGCAAGGCAAGGCAATGCAAGGCAATAGCAGGCAGGGTAATTCTAGACAACACAAGGCAAAACAAGACAATTCTAGGCAAGGCAATTCCTGGCAAGGCAAGGCAAGGCAAGCAAAAGCAAGGCTATTCCAGACAGAACCATTCCAGGCTAAGCAACAAAAGGCAATGCAAGAAAATTCCCAGCAAGGCAAAAATATTTCATGCAAGGGAATTAAAGGCAAGGCAAAACAAGGCAAGGTAGGCAAATTCCAGGCATGGCAATTCAAGGTAAGAAAAGGCAAGGCAAAACAGAGTAATTCCAGGCAAGGCAAGGCAAGCAAGCAAGGCAAGAAAGGCAAGGCAATCAGGCAAGAAAAACAAGGCAAGGAAATTTTAGGCAAGGCAATTTCAGCAAGGCAAGGCAAGGCAATTCCAGGCAAGGCAAGACAAGCAAGGCAAGCAAGGCAAGGCAATTCAAGGCAAGGCAGGAAAGGCAAGGCAAGAAAATCCAGGCAAGGCAAAACAAGGCAAGGCAAGACAAGGCAATTCCAGGTGAGAAAGGCAAGGCAAGGCAAGACAATTTCAGCAAGGCAATTCAGGCAATTCCAGGCAAAACAAGGCAAGGCAAGAAAAGGCAATTCAGCAAGGCAAGGCAGGAAAAATTCCAGGCAAGGAATTCCAGCAGGCAAGGAAAGACAATTCAGGCAAGGCAGTTTCATTCAAGGCAAGCAAGGCAAGAAAGGCAATTCCAGGTGAGAAAGGCAAGGCAATTCAAAGCAAGGCAATTGCAGTCAAGGCAAGGCAAGGCAGGGCAATTCCAGGCAAGACAATTCAGGCAAGGCAAGAAAGGCAAGGCAGAAAGGCAAGGCAAGCAATTCCAGGCAAGGCAATCCAGGTAAGAAAAGCAAAACAATTCCAGGCAAGGCAATTTCAGGCAAGACAAGGCAAGGCAAGGCAAGGCAAAGCAGGCAATTTCAGGCAAGGCAAGAAAAGGCAAGGCAAAACAATGCAAGGCAATTCCAGGCAAGTAAATTCAAGCAAGGCTAGGTAAGGAAATTGAAGGCAAGAAAATCCAGGCAAGGCAAGAAGGCAAGGCAATCAGGCAAGGCAATTCAGACAAGGCAAGGCAAGGCAAGACAATTCTAGGCAAGGCAATTCCTGGCAAGGCAAGGCAAGGCAAAGCAAGGCAATTCAGGCAAGAAAATTCCAGGCAAGGCAAGGCAAAGCAAGGCAAAAAATTTCAGCAAGGCAAAAAATTTCAGGCAAGGCAAGAAAAGGCAAGGCAAAACAAGGCAAGGTAGGCAATTCCAGGCAAGGCAATCAAGAAAAGGCAAGGCAAAACAGAGTAATTCCAGGCAAGGCAATCAGGCAAGGCAAAGAAATTCCAGGCAAGGCAATTCAGGCAAGAAAGGCAATTTCAGGCAAGGGAATTCAAGGCAAGGCGATTTCATGCAAGGCAAGGCAAGGCAATTCCAGGCAAGGCAAGACAAGCCAAGGCAAGACAATTCCAGACAAGGAAATTCCACGCAAGGAAAGCAAGGCAATTCAGGCAAGGCAATCCAGGCAAGGCAAAACAAGGTAAGGCAAGACAAGGCAATTCTAGAAAAGGCAATTCCAGGCAAGGCAAGACAATTTCAGTCAAGGCAATATCAGGCAAGGCAATTCCAGAAAATGCAAGGCAAGGCAATTCCAGGCAAGGTAATTTCCAGAAAGGCAATTCTAGACAAGGCAAGACAAGGCAGGGAAAAATATTTCCAGGCAAGGTAATTCCAGCTTAGGCAAGGAAAGACAATTCCAGGCAAGGCAGTTTCATTCAAGGCAAGGCAAGCCAAGGCAAGGCAAGGCAATTCCAGGTGAGAAAGGCAAGGCAAATCAATTCGAAGCAAGGCAATTCCAGTCAAGGCAAGACAAGATGTGGCAATTCCAGGCATGACTATTTCGGAGAAGGCAAAGCAGGGCAATTTCAGGCAAGGCAAGAAAAGCAAGGCAAGGCAAGCAAGACCAGGCAAGGCAATCCAGGTAAGAAAAGCAAAACAATTCCAGGCAAGGCAATTTCAGCAAGGCAAGGCAGGCAAGGCAAGACAAGGCAAGGCAGGCAATTCCAGAAAGGCAATTCCAGTCAAGGCAAGTCAATGCAAGGCAATTCCAGGCAAGTAAATTCCAAGCAAGGCTAGGTAAGGAAATTGAAGGCAAGAAAAGTCCAGGCAAGGCAAGGAACGCAAGGCAATTCCAGGCAAGGCGAGCAAGGCAGGGCAATTGCAGGCAGGGCAATTTTAGTCAAGGCAAGGCAAGGCAGGGCAATTCAGGCAGGAAAATTTCAGACAATGCAAGGAAAGGCAAGACAATTCTAGGCAAGGCAATTCCAGGCAAGGCAAGGCAAGAAAGGCAATTCCAGACAGGCAATTCCAGCAGGCAAGGAAAGGCAATCAAGAAAATTCCAGCAAGGCAAAAAATTTCAGGCAAGGGAATTCAAGGCAAGGCAAAGCAATTCAGACAAGGCAATCCAGGCAAGGCAATCCAGGTAAGAAAAGGCAAGGCAAGCAAGACAATTCCAGGCAAGGCAAGACAAGGCAAAGCAAGGAGGCAATTCCAGGCAAGGCAGTTTCATTCAAGGCAAGGCAAAGGAAAGACAATTCTAGGCAAGAAAATTCCAGGCAAGGAAAGGCAAGTCAAAGCAAAGCACTTCCGGACAGGGTAACAAGAAAGGGAAAGGTATTTCAGGCAAGGCAAGACAATTCAGGCAAGCAAGGCAAGACAAGCAAGGCAAGGCAAGGCAAGAAGGCAAGGCAAAAAATTCAGGCAAGGCAATTTTAGGCAAGGAAGGCAAGGCAAGCAATTCAAAGCAAGGCAATTCAGTCAAGGCAAGGCAAGAGAAGGCAATTCCAGCAAGGAATTCAGGAAGGCAAGGCAGGAAAATTCAGGCAAGAAAGGCAAGGCAGGCAAGCAATTCAGACAAGGCAAGAAAATTCCAGGCAAGGCAAGAAGGCAAGGCAAGCAAGGCAATTCCAGACAGGCAATTCCAGAAAGGCAAGCAAGGCAAAGGCAAGGCAATTCCAGCAAGGCAAAAATTTCAGGCAAGGGAATTCAAGGCAAGGCAAAACAATGCAAGGCAAGGCAAAGGCAAGGCAATTAGGCAAGGCAAGAAAGGCAAGGCAAGGCAAGAAAAGTCCAGGCAAGGCAAAGGCAAGGCAGGCAAGGCAGGCAATTCCAGGCAAGGCAAGACAATGCAAGGAAAGGAAAGACAAGGCAAGAAAATTCCAGGCAAGGAAAGGCAAGGCAAGCAATTCCAGGCAAGGCAAGAAAAGTCAATTCCAGGCAAGGCAGGCAAGGCAATTCAGGCAAGGCAATGCAAGACAATTCCAGGAAGGCAAGGCAAGGAAAGCAAGGCAAGACAATTCAGGCAAGGCAATTTTAGGCAAGGCAAGAAGGCAAGGCAATTCAGGCAAGGCAATTCAGTCAAGGCAAGGCAAGAGAAGGCAATTCCAGGCAAGGCAATTCAGACAAGGCAAGGCAAAAATTTCAGGCAAGAAAATCCAGGCAAGGCAGGCAAGGCAATTCAGGCAAGGCAATCCAGGCAAGGCAAGACAGTATAAGGCAAGGCAAGCAAGGCAATTCAGCAAGGCAATTCAGCAAGGCAATTCCAGGTGAGAAAGGCAAGGCAAGAAAGGCAAGGCAAGAAAGGCATTCAGGCAAGGCAATTCCAGGTGAGAAAGGCAAGGCAAGGCAATTCAGTCAAGGCAAGACAATTCAGGCAAGAAAATTCCAGGCAAGGCAATTGCAGTCAAGGCAAGGCAATCCAGGTAAGAAAAGGCAAGGCAAGAGAAGGCAGGGAATAGCCATCCCAAAAAAGGCAATTTTAGGCAAGGCAAGGAAAGGCAAAATAGGGCAATTCTTGGCAAGGCGATTTCAGGCAAGACAAGGCAAAGCAATTCCAGGCAAGGCAACACAAAACAAGGCAAGGAAATTTTAGGCAAGGCAAGAAAAGTCAATTCCAGGCAAGAAAATTACAGTCTTGGCACGATAAGTCAAGGCAATGCAATTCTACGCAAGGCAATTCCACACAATGCAAGGCAATTTCAGGCAAGACAATTCCTGGCAACGCAAGACAAGGCAATTCCAGGCAAGGCAATTGCCAAAAAGGCAATTTCAGGCAAGGCAAGGCAAGGCAATTCCAGGCAGGGAAAGGTACTTCCAGGCAAGGCAATTTCAGCTAACGGAAGGCAAGACAATTCTAGGCAAGGCAATTCTAGTCTAAGCAAGGCAAGGCAAGGCAAGGCAAGGCAAGGCAAGTTAATTTTAGGCACGGCAATTTTAGTTGAAAATAGGAAAGGTAAGGCAATTCAAACCAAAACAATTCCAGTCAAAACAAGGGAAGGCAAGGCAATTCCAGGCTAGGCTATTCAAAGGAAGGCAAGGCAGGTCAATTCCAAGCAAAAAAATTTAAGGCAAGGCAAGGCAATTCCAGGCAAGGCAAATCTAGGCTAGACAAGGCAAGGCAAGTGAATGCAGCATAATTCTAGGAAAAAAATTTCAGGCAAGGCAGGGCAAGGCAATGTAGGGCAATTCTAGGCAAGGCAAGGCACTGCAAGGCAATTTCAGGAAAGTCAAATTTAGGCATGGCAAGGCAATGCAAGGCAAGGCATGGCAAGGCAAAAAGAGGCAATACATTCAAGGCAATTCCATGCTAGGCAAGGCAAGGCAATTCCAGGCTAGGCAATTTCAGGCAAGGCAAGCAACCAAGGCAATTTCAGGAAAGACAATTTCGAGGAGGGGAGCAAGATGGCGTTATAGAAGCGACTCAGGATTGCAGCTCTCAGTGAAGGCACAGAGGGTGACTCCTAGCCGCATTCTCAGATGGACCTTTTTTGCCCACAGAGCGTTGAAAGTCTCAGGTGTGGGAGAGACACAGGACGCTTGTAAAACCGGCTAACGCAGCCAGCTCGCACTGCCACTGCGGCCAGTGCCGCAGCGGGACCCGGCATGGAACTCACTGGTCTGGGTGCCCTGTTAAACCGGCAATCTGAGATTTGGAAGGGCAGATTGGCGTGTCCATCTGATTGAACGGGACTTGGACAGTGAGCAAGACCAGGAGTTTCCTGGGAAGCGTGATCTGAGCCGGTGCAGTGGGCAGTGGCATGGGAGATTGCACGGATCCCAATGCCCTATCGGCAGGCTACTGGGGCGCCAGTGAGAGAGTCGACCTTTCAGCTTGTGGAGAGGGAGAGAGAGAGAGGATGGACTCTGAGGCAGGGAGCTGGTTGATCGGGCTCAGCTGGTTCCACACTCATGGGGAAAAGCAAGGCGGTGACTGGAGGTGCTCGGGGCTGAGAGTTTTGCTGCCGGCATCGAGGACGGTGCAGCCTGGTGAGGGAGGGGCGTCCGCCATTGCTGACGCAATCTGCCCCTACTGAAGTACGGCCCAGGGCTGATGCAGCCTGCCATTGCCGAGGCAACCTACCATAACAGAGAGACTCCGCCAGCAGGGGGGAGCGCTCCACAGCAGAAGGGATTCCGGCAGCAATAGGGTGGACCCGCGCTAGCAGGTCAGAGCCCCGGCAGGCAAATAGTGAATAGACTGCCACCTAGTGGGGCAGGGCAGTGCAACAGATACTCATAAAGAAAGCCCCAACTCCCTGAGACAGAGCATCTAAGGGGGAAAAAAAAGGCTGGTGTTTTATGAATTCTATTGCAGCAGACATAAACAACCTCCCAACAACCCTGAATGAACAACGGAGATTGTAGCTCCGCACTGGAGCTCCTATAAAGCACAGACCGTCTCCTTAAGCAGCTCCCTGACCCCTGTATATCCAAAGAGTCACCCCAAAAAAGGATTAATTAGACTGATATTTGGCAGGCATCATTCTGGAACAAAGACAGAAGAAGAAGAAACTGGTATCATCCCTCACTGTTCCACAGCTGCTACAGGTATACCCCAGACAAGCAGGGCCTGGAGGGGACCTCAGCACTCATACAGCAGAGGGGCTAGACCACTAGAAGGAAAATTAAGTAACAGAAATACTTCATCATCAACAATCTCAGCATCCACACAGAGACACAATTGAAAAATCAGCAACTACTAAGACGACCGGTGGATAAATCCATAAAGATGGGAAGAAACCAGCGCAGAAAGGAGGAAAACACCCAAAACCAAAACATCTCACCTCCAAAAAAGGACCAAAACTCCTCACCAGCAAGGGAACAAAGCTGGACGGAGAATGAGTGTGACAAAATGACAGAATCAGACTTCAGAAAGTGGATCATGAGAAATTTCATTGAGCTAAAAGAACATGTTCTAAATCAGTGCAAAGAAACTAAGAACCTTGAAAAAAGACTTGAAAAAAGATTCGAGGAATTGATAACAAGAATGGACAACTTAGAGATGAATATGAATGAATTGAAGGAGCTGAAAAACACAAAACGAGAACTTCGTGAAGCATGCACAAGTTTCAACAGACGAATTGACCAAGCAGAAGAAAGAATATCAGAAGTTGAAGATCAACTCAATGAAATAAAACGTGAAAACAACATTAAAGAAAAAAGCACAAAAAGGAATGAACAAAATCTCCAAGAAATGTGGGACTATGTGAAGAGACCCAACCTACGTTTGATAGGTGTACCAACATGTGATGAAGAGAATGAATCCAAGCTGGAAAACACTCTTCAGGATATTATCCAGGAAAATTTCCCCAACCTAGCAAGACAGGTCAATACTCAACTTCAGGAAATACAGAGAACACCACAAAGATACTCCACAAGAAGAGCAACCCCAAGGCACATAATCATCAGATTCAGCAGGGATGAAATGAAAAAGAAAATACTAAGGGCAGCCAGAGAGAAAGGTCGGGTCACCCACAAAGGGAAGCCCATCAGACTCACAGCAGATCTCGCGGCAGAGACTCTACAAGCCAGAAGAGAGTTGGGGCCAATATTCAACATCCCTAAAGAAAAGAACTTTCAACCCAGAATTTCATATCCAGCCAAACTCAGCTTCATAAGTGAAGGAAAAATAAAATTTTTCATGAACAAGCAAGTACTCAGAGATTTTGTCACCACTAGGCCTGCTTTACAAGAGATCCTGAAAGAGGCACTACACATAGAAAGAAACAACCAGTACCAGCCCTCCTGAAAGCATACCAAATGCTAAAGACCATCAACAAAATGAAGAATCTACATGAACCAACGGGCAAAACAGCCAGCTAGCATCAAAATGGCAGTATCAAATTCACACATAACAATGTTAACCCTAAATGTAAATGGGCTAAATGCACCAATCAAAAGACACAGACTGGCAAATTGGATAAAAACCCCAAAGCCATCAGTGTGCTGTATCCAGGAAACCCACCTCACACGCAAAGATACACAAAGGCTCAAAATAAAGGATGGAGGAAGATTTACCAAGCAAATGGAGAGCAAAAAAAGCAGGAGTTGCAATTCATCTCTGATAAAATAGACTTTAAAGCAACAAAGATCAAAAGGACAAAGAAGGTCATTACATAATGGTAAAAGGATCGATACAACAAGAAGAGCTAACGATTCTAAATATATATGGACCCAATGTAGGAGCACCCAGATATATAAGGCAAGTTCTTAATGACTTACAAAGAGACTTAGACTCCCACACAATAATAGTGGGAGACTTTAACACTCCACTGTCAATAGCAGACAGATCAACCAGACAGAAAATTAACAAGGATATCCAGGACTTGAACTCAGACCTGGAACAAGCAAACCTGATAGACATTTACAGAACTCTTCACCCCAAATCCACAGAATATACATTCTTCTCAGCACCACATCACACCTACTCCAAAAATTACCACATAATTGGAAGTAAAGCACTCCTCATGAAATGCAACACAACTGAAATTATAACAAACAGTCTCTCAGACCATAGTGAAATCAAGTTGGAACTCAGAATTCAGAAAATAACTCAGAACCGCACAGCTTCATGGAAACTGAACAACTGGCTCTTGAATGTTGATTGGATAAACAATGAAATGAAGGCAGAAATAAAGAAGTTCTTTGAAATCAATGAAAATGAAGACACAACGTACCAGAATCTCTGGGACACATTTAAAGCAGTCTGTAGAGGAAAATGTATAGCAATAAGTGCCCACATGAGAAGAGTGGAGAGATCCAAAATTGACACCCTATCGTCAAAATTGAAAGAGCTAGAGGAGCAAGATCAAAAAAGCTCAAAATCTAGCCAAAGACAAGAAATAACTAAGATCAGAGCAGAACTGAAGGAGATGGAGACAAGAAAAACCCTTCAAAAAATCAATAAATCTAAGAGCTGGTTTTTCGAAAAGATCAACAAAATAGACAGACCACTAGCCAGACTGATAAAAAGAAAGAGAGAACAACCAAATAGATGCAATAAAAACGATAATGGGAAATCACCACAGATTCCACAGAAATTCAAACCATCATCAGAGAATACTACAAACAACTCTATGCACATAAACTAGTAAATCAGGAAGAAATGGATAAATTCCTGGACGCCTGTGTCCTCCCAAGCCTAAACCAGGAGGAAGCTGAAACTATGAATAGACCAATAACAAGGTCTGAAGTTGAGGCAGCAATTAAACCTACCACACAAAAAGCCCAGGTCCAGATGGGTTCACAGCTGAATTCTACCAGACACACAAAGAGGATCTGGTACCATTCCTTCTGAAACTATTCCAAATAATCCAAAAGAGAACCCTTCCCAAATCATTTTATGAGACCAACATCATCCTGATTCCAAAACCTGACAGAGACTCAACAAGAAAAAGAAAAGTTCAGGCCAATATCCATGATGAACATAGATGCAAAAATCTTCAATAAAATACTGGCAAACCAATTGCAACAGCACATTAAAAACTTATCCATTGAGAGATCCAAGATGGCTGATCGCTAACAGCTCGGGATTGTAGCTTCAGTGAAAGCTCAGAAAATGTGAGGACGCCACATTTTCAGAGGAATTGCCGCCCACGGACCAGAAGATTTCCAGTGGAGAGGGGTCGCCAGTGCGACTTCTATGGCGGTCAGCCAATTTTGCGTCGCCTCGGCGCGGCAGCTCTTCGTGGGCAGTGGCGGGACTGGTTCCCCTACTGACTGGTGTTTGGAGTTCCGGAAGAAGGCAGAGCCGCGCGGACTCAAGATGAAGCCAGACCGGAGATTCCCAGGCAGAAGAGCACCATCAGTCTTACTGCTGTTGTTTTGGCGGCGCAGTGGGTTGCTTCAGGATTCCAGCACTGGGAATCAATAAATTGGACATCCTCTCAGGAACTTAATTAGAAAAGCGCAATTGTAAAGATATCAGATGGATAAAATCACAATAAAGGGAAAAAACAGCCTAAAAGGCCGAGAAAACTGAAAGTCAGAACCCTCTCCCTCTACAGGGATAGTAATTCCTCATCAGCAACGGAACAAGCCCTAATGGAAGAGGACTGTGTTCCAGTATCTGAAGGAGGCTTTAGAAGGTGGATGGTAAAAAACCTCTGGGAATTGAAACAAATTGTTCTAAACCAATGCAAAGAAACTAAGAACTTTGAAAAAAGGTTAGACGAAATGTTAAAAAGAATGGACAATATAGAAAGGAATATAAATGAACTAATGGAGTTGAAAACACAACACGAGAACTTAGTGAAATATGCACAAGTTTGAATAGCCGAATTGATCAAGCAGAAGAAAGGATATCAGAGGTCAAAGACCGACTTAATGAAATGGAATGAGAAGACAAGAATAGAGAAAAAAGGATAAAAAGGAATGAGCAAAGTCTCCAAGAATTATGGGACTATGTGAAAAGACCCAATCTACGTTTGATAGGTGTACCTGAATGTGATGGAGAGAATGAATCCCAGCTGGAAAATATTCTTCAGGATATTATCCAGGAGAATTTTCCCAATCTAGCAAAGCAGGATACCATTCAACCTCAAGTAATACAGAGAACACCACAAAGATATTCCTTAAGAAGAGCAACCCCAAGACACATAATCATTAGATTCACCAGGGTTGAAACAAAGGAGAAAATACTAAGGGCAGCCAGAGAGAAAGGTCAGGTTACCCACAAAGGGAAGCCTATTAGACTTACAGCAGATCTCTCAGTAGAAACCCTACAAGCCAGAAGAGAGTGGGGACCGATATTTAACATCCTCAAAGAACAGAAATTTCAGCCCAGAATTTCATATCCTGCCAAACTAAGCTTCACAATTGAAGGAAAAATAAAATCTTTTATGAACAAGCAAGTACTCAGAGATTTTATTACCACCAGGCCTGCTTTACAAAAACTTCTGAAAGAAGCATTACACACAGAAAGGAACAACCAGTATTTCTAAAAATATACCAAAAAGTAAAGAACATCAACAGAAAGAAGAATTTACATCAACAAGTGGATAAAATAGCCAGTTAACATCAAATGGCAGTAATCTTAAATTGAAATCGACTAAATTTTCTAATTAAAAGATACAGCCAAAATCTAATGGTATACTATATCCAGACCTATTTCATATCCAAAGATATACGTAGACTAAAAACAAAGGGTTGGAGAAAGATTTACCAATCAAATAGAGAAAAAAACAAATAAATAAACAAAAAGGAGTTGCAATTCATGCATTTGATAAAACAGATTTCAAATCAACAAAGGTAGAGTGGTATAAGGATCAATGCATCCTAATACCCAGATACATAAGACCCATAAAGAGATTCAGACTCAACGAAACAGAAAATTAATAAGGATATCCAGAATCTGAACTCAGATCAGTAACAAGTAAACTTAATAAGCAAACTCTCCACTTTAGATAAATAAACTATACATTCTCCATTTTAAATACATAAAATAATGATCGGCCATTATTAATAGCCATTTATAGAATAAAGCAATATTTTTGTTCTCTCTCCCTTTTTCTTCCTCTCTTTTCCTTTCAAAAAAAAAAGAAAAAACTTATCCATCATGATCAAGTAGGATTTATCCTGGGGACGCAAGGCTGGTTCAACATACGAAAGTCTATAAATGTAATTCACCACATAAACAGAACCAAAAACCAAAACCACATGATTATCTCAATTGACGCAGAGAAGGCATTTGACAAAATTCAACAGCCCTTGGCTAAAACCCTCAATAAACTTGGTATTGATGGAACATATCAAAAGTAATAGCTATTTATGACAAACCAACAGCCAATATCATACTTAATGGGCAAAACTGGAAGCATTCCTTTTCAATCTAGCAAACAGGATACCATTCAACCTCAGGTAATACAGAGAACACCACAAAGATATTCTAAGAAGAGCAACCCCAAGACACATAATCATTAGATTCACCAGGGTTGAAACAAAGGAGAAAATACTAAGGGCAGAGAGAAAGGTCAGGTTACCCACAAAAGCCTATTAGACTTACAGCAGATCTCTCAGTGAAACCCTACAAGCCAGAAGATGGGGCCGATATTTAACATCCTCAAAGAACAGAAATTTCAGCCCAGAATTTCATATCCTGACTAAACTTCACAATTGAAGGAAAATAAAATCTTTTATGAACAAGCAAGTACTGGAGATTTTATTACCACCACTTTACAAAAACTTCTGAAGAAAGAGCATTACACACAGAAAGGAACAACCAGTATTAGCCTTTCTAAAATATACCAAAAAGTAAAGAACATCAACAGAAAGAAGAATTTACATCAACAATGGATAAAATAGCCAGTTAACATCAAATGGCAGTAATCTTAAATTGAAATCGACTAAACAATTAAAAGATACAGCCAAAATCTAATGGTATACTATATCCAGACCTATTTCATATCCAAGATACGACTAAAAACAAAGGGTTGGAGAAAGATTTACCAATCAAATAGAGAAAAAAACAAATAAATAAACAAAAAGGAGTTGCAATTCATGCATTTGATAAAACAGATTTCAAATCAACAAAGGTAGAGTGGTATAAGGATCAATGCATCCTAAGATACATAAGACCCATAAAGAGATTCAGACTCAACGAAACAGAAAATTAATAAGGATATCCAGAATCTGAACTCAGATCAGTAACAAGTAAACTTAATAACATCTCCACTTTAGATAAATAAATATACATTCTCCATTTTAAATACATAAAATAATGATCGGCCATTATTAATAGCCATTTATAGAATAAAGCAATATTTTATTCTCTCTCCCTTTTCTTCCTCTCTTTTCCTTTCAAAAAAAAAAGAAAACTTATCCATCATGATCAAGTAGGATTTATCCACAAGGCTGGTTCAACATCTGAAACTATAAATGTAATTCACCACATAAACAGAACCAAAACCAAAACCACATGATTATCTCATTGGCGAGAAGGCATTTGACAAAATTCAACAGCATGCAAAATCAATAAACTTGGTATTGATGGAACATATCTCAAAGTAATAAAAGCTATTTATGACAAACCAAGCCAATATCATACTTAATGGGCAAAACTGGAAGCATTCCTTTGAAATCTGGCACTAACAAGGATGCCCTCTCTACTCATATTCAACATAGTACTGGAAGTTCTAGCCAGAGCAATCAGGCAAAAAGAAATAAAGTATTCAAATAGGAAAGGAAACCAAATTGTCTCTGTTGCAGACGACATGATAGTATACCTAGAAGACCCCATCACCTCATAGCTCCTGCACTGATAAGCAACTTAAAGTCTCAGGATATAAAATCAATGTTCAAAAATCAAATTCCTATACCAATAACAGACTTAAAGAGAACCAAATCAAACGAACTGCCATTCAATTGCTACAAAAGAAAATAAAATACCTAGAATACAACTCACAAGGAATGTAGGGACCTCTTTAAGGAAAACTACAAATGCTCAACGAAATAAGAGAGGACACAAACAGATGGAGAAACATTCCATGTTCGTGGTTAGGAAGAATCAATATCATGAAAATGGCTATACTGCCAAAGTAATTTACACAATCAATGCTATCCCCATCAAACTACCATTGAATTTCTTCACAGAACTGGAAAACCACCATGAATTTCATATGGAACCAAAAAGAGCCCGCATAGCCAAGTCAATTCTAAGCAAAAGAACACAGCGGGAGGCATCACACTACCAGACTTCAAACTATACTACAAGGCTACAGTAATCAAAACAGCATGGTACTGGTACCAAAACAGAGATATAGACCAATGGAACAGAACAGAAGCATCAGAGGCAACACAACATATCTACAACCATATTATCTTTGATAAACCAGACAAAAACAAGCAATGGGAAAGGATTCTATTTAATAAATGGTGTTGGGAAAACTGGCTAGCCATGTGCAGAAAGCAGACTGGACCTTCTGACACCTTACACTAAAATTAACTCCAGATGGATTAAAGACTTAAACATAAACCTGACAATAAAACCCTAGAAGAAAATCTAGGCAAAACCATGCAAGAAAAGGCGAGGCAACGCAAAAAAATTGAGTGAATTACAATTCCAGGGAAGAAAAGGGAAGACAAATCCAGGTAAAACAAGGCAAGGCAAGGCAATTCCAGGCAAGGCAATTGTTAAAAAAACAACTTCATGGAAGGTGATTTCAGGCAAATCAAATCAAGGCAATTCCAGGATAGGCAAGGTAAGCCAAGGCAAGGCAATTCTAGACAAGGTAATTCCAGTCGAGGCAAGAAAAGGCAATTCTAGGCAAGGCAAATCCAGGGAAGGCAAGGCAAGGCAGTGTAAGGCAAGGTAATTCCAGTTAAGCATGGTAAGGCAATGCAAGGCAAAGCAATTCTAGGCAAGTGAGTTCCAGGCGAGGAAAGGCAAGGCAAGGCAATTCGAAACAATGCAACTCCAGTCAAGGCAAGGCAAGACAAGGCAATTCCAGGCAAGGCTATTTCCAGGAAGGCAAGGCAGGGCAATTCCAGGCAAGGAAAAGCAAGGCAAGACAAGGCAAGGCAATGTAAGGCAAATCCAAGCAAGAAATATCCAGGCAAGGCAAGGCAACTTTAGGCAAGGAAGTCCTAGGTTAGGCAAAACAATGCAAGGGAAGGCAGTGTAATTCTAGGCAAGGCAATTTTAGGCAAGGCAATGTAGGGCAATTCCAGGCACGGCTCTTTTAGGCAAGGCAAGACAATGCAATGCGATTTCAGGAAAGTCAATTTTAGGTACGACAAGGCAAGGCAAGGCAAGGAGAGTCAATTTCAGGCAAGACAATTCCAGGCAGGGCAAGGAAACGCAATTTCAGGCTAGGCAATTGCAGGCAACGCAAAGCAAGGAAAGGAAAGGCAAGACAAGGCAATTTCACGAAAGACAATTTCTGGCAAGACAATTCCAGGCAAGGCAATCCCATGCAAGAAAAGGCAAGGTAATGAAAGGCAATTTTTGGAAAGTCAACTCCAGGTAAGGAAAGGCAAGGAAATTTTAGTCAAGGTAAAGCAAGCCAAGGCAAGGCAATTCCAGGCAAGGCAAGGAAAGGTAATTCCAGGCAAAACAATTCCAGACAAGGCAAGGTAAGGTAAGTCAATAAAATTTCAGGCAAGGCAAGACAAGGCAAAACAAGGCAATTTCAGCCAAGGCAAGGCAAAACAAGGCAATTTTAGGCAGGGAAATTTCATACAAAGAAAGGCAAGGCAATTATATGCAAGGCAAGGCAAGCAAAGGCAAGGTAATTCCAAACAAGAAAGTTCCCGGCTAGGCAAGGCAAGGCAATGAAAGAAAACTTCCAGTAAGGCAAAAAAATTTCAGGCATGGCAATTTCAGGCAACCAAGGCATGGCAATTCCAGTCAAGGGCATTCCAGGCAAGGCAAAACGAGGCAAAACAGGCCAATTCCAGGCAAGGTAATTCGAGGTGAGGAAAGGCAAGACAAAGCAGGGCAATTTTATGCAAGGCAATTCGAGGCAAAGCAAGGCAGGAAAATTCCAAACAAGAAAATTTGAGGCAAGGCAAGGAAAAAAAGGGCAATTAAAGGCAAGGCGATTTAAGACAAGGAAAGGCAAGGCAATTTCCAGCAAGGCAAGACAAGACAAAGCAAGGCAATTGTAGAAAAGAAAATTTCAGGCAAGGCAGAAAGAGGCAATTCCAGGCAAGGCAAGATAAGGCAAGGCAATGCAATTCTAGGCAAGGCAATTTCAGGCAAGACAATTTCTGGCAAAGCAAAGCAAGGCAATTCCAGGCAAGGCAATTGCCACAAAGGCAATTCCAGGCAAGGCAAGGCAAGACAAGGCAAGGAAAGGTATTTCTGGGCAACGCTAAGGCAAGGCAAGACAAGACAATCCCAGGCAAGGCAAATTCAGGCGAGGAAAGGCAAGGCAAGGCAATTTCAGTCAAGGCAAGGCAAGACAAGGCAATTCCACCGAAGCCTATTTCAGAGAAGTCAAGGCAAGACAAGGCAATTCCACCCAAGCCTATTTCAGAGAAGTCAAGGTAGACCAATTTCAGGCAAGGAACAGCAAGGCAAGGCAAGGAAATTCCATTGAAGTCAATTCCAGGTAAGGCAAGGCAAGACAATTTCATGCAAGGGAATTCCAGGTAAGGCAATTTTAGGCAAGGCAAGGCAAGGTAAGGTAAGGTAAGGTAAGGCAAGGCAAGGCAAGGCAAGGCAAGGCAAGGCCAGGCAATGCCAGGGAAGGCAATTTCAGGCAAGGCAAGGCAAGAAAAAGGAAGGCAAGGTAAGGCAAGGCAAGACAATGTAGGGCAATTTTAAGAAAAAAAAATTTTAGGCACAACAGGGCAAGTGTATGTAGGGCAATATTAGGCAAGGCTCTTTTAGGTAAGGCAAGGCAACAGAAGGCAATTTTAGAAATTTCGATTTTAGGCATGGCAAGGAAAGTCAAGGAGAGTCAATTCCAGGCAAGGCATGGCCAGGAAATTTCAGGCTATGTAATTCCAGGCAAAGCAGAAGAAAACAAAGTAAATCAAGGCAATTTCAGGCAAGACAATTTTAGGCAAGGAAATATCATGCAAAGAAAGACAAAACAATGCAAGGCAATTCCAGGAAAGTCAATTCCAGGCAAAAAAAAAGGGCAAGGCAATTTCAGGAAATAAACGGCAAGGCAGTGCAATTCCAGGCAGAGAAATTTTAGGCATGGTGATGCAAGGCAGGTCAGCTTTAGGCAAGACAAGGCAAGGCAATTATAGAAAAGGCAACTCCAGGCAAGGCAAGGCAAGACAATTTCAGGCAAGGAATTCAGGCAAGGCAAGGCAATTTCAGGCAAGGCAATTCAGGAAGGCAATTCAGGAAGGCAATTCCAGGCAAGGAAAAGCAAGGCAATGCACAGAAATTCCAGGCAAGGCAGGCAAGGCAAGGCAAGGCAACTCCAGGCAAGGCAAGACAAGGCAATTACAGGCTAGGCAATTTCAGGCAAGGCAAAGGAAAACAAAAAAATTTCAGGAAAGGTAATTCCAGGCATAGGAATTCTAGGCAAGGCAATGCAAGGTAAGACAAGGCAAGACAAGGCAAATCCAGGCAAAGCAGTTCCAGACAAGGCAAGGCAAAGCAAGGAAAGTCAATTCCAGACTAGGAAATTGCAGGAAAGGCAATTCTAGACAAGGCAAGACAGGACAAGGCAATTCCAGAAAAGGGAATTTTATGTAAGGCAAAGCAGGGCAATTTCAGAAAAGGCAAACCCAGGCAAGGCAATTCAGGCAAGGAAAGAAAAGGCAATTCAGGCAAGGCAAGGCAAGGCAAGACAAGGGAATTCCAGGAAATGCAATTTCAGGCAAGAAAAGAAAAGTCAAGACAATTCCAGGCAATGCAAGAAAAGACAAAGCAAGGCAAAGAAATTTCAGAAAAGAAAATTTTTGACAAGGCAAGTCAATGCAAGGCAATTCCAGGCAAGGCAGGGCAATTTCAGGCAAGGCAAGGCAAGAAAGTACAATTCCAGGCAGAACAATTTCAGAATACGCAAGACAAGGCAAGACAATTCTATTCAAGGCAATTCCAGGCAAGGCAAGGCAAGCCAAAGCAAGGCAAGGCAAGGCAAGGCAAGGCAAGGCAAGGCAAAGCAAGGCAATTCAGGCAAGGCAAGGCAATTCAGGCAAGGCAATTCAGGCAAGGCAAGGCAAGGCAATTCAGGAAAGTCAATTCCAGGCAAGGCAAGGCAACACAAAGCAAGGCAATTCCAGGCAAGGAAAAGCAAGGCAATGCACAGAAATTCCAGGCAAGGCAATTTGAAGCAAAACAAGGCAAGGCAAGACAAGGCAAAAAATTGCAATTCCAGGCAAGGCCAGGCAAGGCAATTTTAGGCAAGGCAAGTCAAGACAAGGAAAGGCAAAAAACATCCAGACAAGGAAATTCCAGGCAAGGCAAGGAAAGGCAATTTGAGACAAGGCAATTCCAGGCAAGGCAGGCAAGGCAAGGCAATGCAATTTTAGGTAAGTCAATTTTAGGCAAAGCAAGGCAATTTCAGGCAAGGAAAGAAAAGGCAATTCCAGGCAAAACAAACCAAGATAAGGCAAGGCAAGGCAAAGCAAGGCAATTCCAAGAAAGGCAACTCAAGGCAAGGCAAGGCAAGACAGGACAAGGCAATTCCAGGCAAGGCAATTACAGCTAAGGCAAGGCAAGACAATTCCAGTCAAGCAAGGCAAGGCAACACAAAGCAAGGCAATTCAGGAAAGGCAATTTCAGGCAAGGCAAGGCAATACAAGGCAGGGAAAGGAATTTCCAGGCAAGGCAATTACAGCTAAGGCAAGGCAAGACAATTCCAGTCAAGCAAGGCAAGGCAACACAAAGCAAGGCAATTCCAGGTAAGGCAAGGCAATTCCAGGTAAGGCAAGGCAATTTCAGGAAAGGCAATTCTAGGCAAGGGAAGGCAAGGCAAGGCAAAGCAAGGCAATTTCAGGCAAGGCAATTTCAGGCAAGGCAAGGCAAAGCAAGGCAATTCCAAGAAAGGCAAATCAAGGCAAGGCAAGGCAAAGCAAGACAATTCTAGTCAAGGCAATTCCAGGCAAGGCAAGGCAAGCCAAAGCAAGGCAATTCCGGACAGGGCAATTCCAGGCTAGGCAAGGAAAGGGAGTGCAAAAAGATTCCCCAGAAGGCAAAAATATTCCAGGCAAGGAATTCAGGCAAGGCAAGGCAAGGCAAAGCAAGGCAATTTCAGGCAAGGCAATTCCAGGTAAGGCAAGGCAAGGCAAAGCAAGGCAATTCAGGCAAGGCAATTCGAGGCAAGGCAAGGCAGGCAATTCAGGCAAGGCAATTCAGGCAAGGCAAGACAAGGCAAAAATTGCAATTCCAGGCAAGGCGATTTTAGGCAAGGCCAGGCAAGGCAATTTCAGGCAAGGCAAGTCAAGACAAGGAAAGGCAAAAACATCCAGACAAGGAAATTCCAGGCAAGGCAAGGAAAGGCAATTTGAGACAAGGCAATTCCAGGCAAGGCGAGGTAAGGCAAGGCAATGCAATTTTAGGTAAGTCAATTTTAGGCAAAGCAAGGCAATTTCAGGCAAGGAAAGAAAAGGCAATTCAGGCAAGGCAAGGCAAAGCAAGGCAAGGCAATTCCAGACAGGCAATTCCAGGCAAGGCAATTTCAGGCAAGGCAAGGCAAGACAATTTCAGGCAAGGCAATTACAGCTAAGGCAAGGCAAGACAATTCCAGTCAAGCAAGGCAAGGCAACACAAAGCAAGGCAATTCTAGGCAAGAAAATTTCAGGTGAGGAAAGGTAAGGCAAGGCAATTTGAAGCAAGGCAACTTCAGTCAACGCAAGGTAAGATAAGGTAATTTCACAAAAGGCTATTTTAGGGAAGGCAATGCAGGGCAATTCCAGGCAAGGAAAAGCAAGGCAATGCACAGAAATTCCAGGCAAGGCAATTCCAGGTAAGGCAAGGCAAGACAATTTCAGGCAAGGAATTCCAGGCATTTAATTTCTAGGTAAAACAAGTTAAGGCAAGGCAAGGCAAAGCAAGGCAGGGCAATTCTAAGCCAGGCAAGGCAGGGCAACCAGGCAGGGCATTTTCAGACATAAAAAGGCAAGGCAAGGCAATTCCAGACAGGGCAATTCCAGGCTAGGCAAGGCAAGGGAATTTTAGACAAGGTATTTTCAGGAAAGGCAAGGAAAGGCAATTTGAGTCAAGGCCATTCCAGTCAAGGCAAGGGAAGGCAATTCCTGGCAAGGCAAGGAAAGACAAGGCAGGGAAAACCGATTTCAGGCAAGGTAATTTTAACTAAGGCAAGGCAAGGCAATTCCAGTCAAGGAAAGGTAAGGCAATGCAAAGCAAGGCAATTCTAGGCAAGGCAATACCAGGTGAGAAAATGCAAGGCAAGGCAATTCAAAACAAGGCATCTTCATTCAAGGCAAGGCAACACAAGGCAAGTACAGGCAAGGCTATCCCAGGGAAGGCAAGGCAGGGCAATTCCAGGTAAGAAAAAGCAAGGCAATGGAAGGAAATGCAATGCAAGGCAATTCCAAGAAAGGAAATTCCAGGCAAGGCAGGGCAATTCCAGGCAAGGCAATACTAGGCTAGGCAAGGCAAGCCAAGGCAGCGCAATTCTAGGCAAGGAATTTTCAGGTAAGACAGGGTAATACAATGTAGAACCATTCCAGAAAAGGCTCTTTTATGCAAGGCAAGGAAACACAAGACAATTTCAGGAAAGTCAATTTTATTCATGGCAAAGCAAGGCAAGGCAAGGAGAGTCAATTTGTAAGGAACTTGGGTGTAAGTCAAGGCAAGGCAATTTCAGCCTAGGCAATTCCAGGCAACGCAAAAAACACAAGAAAAGCTGAGGCAATTTCAGGAAAGGCAAGGCAAGAAAATTCCAGGCAAGGCAATTTCAGGGAAGGCAACTCTATGCAAAACAAGGCAAGGCAGGTTAAGGCAAGGCAGGTTAAGGCAAGGCAAGTCAAGACAAGGCGAAGAAACGCAATTTCAGGAAAGGCAATTTTAGGTCAGACAAGACAAGGCAATTCCAAAAAAGGCAACTCCTTTCAAGGCAAGGCAGAATATTTCCAGGCAAAGCAATTGCCAGAAACTCAATTCCAGAAAAATTCAGGCAAAAGAAGGCAGGGAAAGGCAATCCCAGGCAAGGTAATTCCAGGTAAAGCAAGGCAAGGCAATTCCAGGGAAGGCAACTAGAGACAACACAAGGCAAGGCAAGACAATGCAAGGCAAGGCAATTCCAATCAAGGCAAGTCAAGGAAAGTCTATTCCAGGCAAGGCAATTCAAGACAAGACAAGGCAAAATATTCCAGGTAAGGAAATTCCAGGTAAGGCAAGGAGGCAAGGCAATGAAAAAACATTTCAGGCAAGGTAATTTTAGGTAAGGCAATGCAAGACAATTTCAATCAAGGCAATTCCAGGAAAGGCAAGGCAAACAAAAAAGGCAAGAAAATGCAAGGAAAGGCGAGGCAGGGAAATTCTAAGCAAAACAATTCCAGGCAAGGAAGGGCAAGTGTATGTAGGGAGATTCCAGGCAAGGCTCTTTTAGGCAAGACAAAGCAAAGCAAGGCAATATTATAAAAGTCAATTTTAGGCATGGCAAGGCAGGGCAAGGCAAGGCAATTCCAGGAAAGGTAAGGCAAGGCAGGAAAATTCAGGCAAGGCAAGGCAAGGCAGGGCAATTCCAGGCAGGGCATATTCTTTTTAAATTTACATTTAATTATTTAAATTTTATTGCATTATAGGATTTGGGGTACATGTGCAGAACGTGCAGGGTAGTTGTAGGTACACAAATGGCAGTGTGTTTTGCTGCCTTCCTCCTTCACAAGGCATTTATCTCCAGGATATACCTCCCAAGCTGTCCCTCATTCCCCAATAGACCCCACTGTGTAGTAGACCTCCCTGTGTCCATGTGTTCTCATTTTCTCACCCGCCTATGAGTGAGAATATGCGGTATTTCCTTTTCTGTTCTTGTGTCAGTTTGCTGAGAATGATGTTCTCAGATTCATCCATGTCCTTACAAAGGACACAAACTCATCATTTTTGATTGCTGCATAATATTCCATGGTGTATATGTGCCACATTTTCCCAGTCCGTCTATCGTGGGCATTTGGGTTGGTTCCAGTTCTTTGCTATTGTAAACAGTGCTGCAATGAACATTCGTGTGCATGTGTCCTTATAGTAGAACGATTTATAGTCCTTTGGATATATACCCAGTAATGGGATTGCTGGGTCAAATGGAATTTCTATTTCTAGGTCCTTGAGGAATCTTCACACTGTCTTCCACAATGGTTGAACTAATTTACACTCCACCAACAATGTAAGTGTGTCCTCTTCTCATCCTCTCCAGCATCTACTGTCTCAGATTTTTAATGATCGCCATTCTAACTGGCATGAGATGGTATCTCAATGTGGTTTCATTTGCATCTCTCTAATGACCAGTGATGATGAGCATTTTTCATGTGTTTGTTGGCCTCATGTATGTCTTCTTTGTAAAGTGTCTGTTCATATCCTTTGCCCATTTTGAATGGGCTTGTTGTTTTTCCTGTAAATCTGTTTGAGTTCTTTGTAAATTCTGGATATCAGCCCTTTGTCAGATGGTAAACTGCAAAGATTTTTCCCATTCTGATGGTTGCTTCACTCTAGTGACTGTTTCTTTTGCCGTGCAGAAGCTGTGGAGTTTGATTAGGTCCCATTTGTCTATTTTGGCTTTTGTTGCCAATGCTTTTGGTGTTTTGGTCATGAAGTCCTTGCCTACTCCTATGTCCTGAATGGTTTTGCCTAGATTTTCTTCTAGGGTTTTATGGTGTCAGGTCTTATGTTTAAGTCTTTAATCCATCTGGAGTTAATTTTAGTGTAAGGTGTCAGGAAGGGTCCAGTTTCTGCTTTCTGCACATGGCTAGCCAGTTTTCCCAACACCATTTATTAAACAGGAATCCTTTCCCATTGCTTGTTTTTGTCTGGTTTATCAAAGATTATATGGTTGTAGATATGTTGTGTTGCCTCCGATGCCTCTGTTCTGTTCCATTGGTCTATATCTCTGTTTTGGTACCAGTACCATGCTGTTTTGATTACTGTAGCCTTGTAGTATAGTTTGAAGTCTGGTAGTGTGATGCCTCCGCTGTGTTCTTTTGCTTAGAATTGACTTGGCTATGTGGGCTCTCTTTTGGTTCCATATAAAGTTCATGGTGGTTTTCCAGTTCTGTGAAGAAATTCAATGGTAGTTTGATGGGGATAGCATTGATTGTGTAAATTACTTTGGGCAGTATAGCCATTTTCACGATATTGATTCTTCCTAACCACGAACATGGAATGTTTCTCCATCTGTTTGTGTCCTCTCTTATTTCGTTGAGCAGTGGTTTGTAGTTTTCCTTAAGGGTCCTTACATTCCTTGTGAGTTGTATTCCTAGGTATTTTATTTTCTTTGTAGCAATTGTGAATGGCAGTTCGTTCTTGATTTGGTTCTCTTTAAGTCTGTTATTGGTGTATAGGAATGCTTGTGATTTTTGCACATTGATTTTATATCCTGAGACTTTGCTGAAGTTGCTTATCAGTTTCAGGAGCTTTTGGGCTGAGGTGATGGGGTCTTCTAGGTATACTATCATGTCGTCTGCAAATAGAGACAATTTGGCTTCCACCTTCCTATTTGAATACCCTTTATTTCTTTTTCTTGCCTGATTGCTCTGGCTAGAACTTCCAGTACTATGTTGAATAGGAGTGGTGAGAGGGCATCCTTGTCTAGTGCCGGATTTCAAAGGAATGCTTCCAGTTTTTGCCCATTAAGTATGATATTGGCTGTTGGTTTGTCATAAATAGCTTTTATTACTTTGAGATATGTTCCATCAATACCAAGTTTATTGAGGGTTTTTAGCATAAAGGGCTGTTGAATTTTGTCAAATGCCTTCTCTGCATCAATTGAGATAATCATGTGGTTTTTGTTTTTGCTTCTGTTTATGTGGTGAATTACATTTATAGACTTGCGTATGTTGAACCAGCCTTGCATCCCCAGGATGAATCCTACTTGATCATGATGGATAAGTTTTTTAATGTGCTGTTGCAATCGGTTTGCCAGTATTTTATTGAAGATTTTTGCATCTATGTTCATCATGGATATTGGCCTGAAGTTTTCTTTTTGTTGTTGAGTCTCTGCCAGGTTTTGGTATCAGGATGATGTTGGTCTCATAAAATGATTTGGGAAGGGTTCCCTCTTTTTGAATTATTTGGAATAGTTTCAGAAGGAATGGTACCAGATCCTCTTTGTGTGTCTGGTAGAATTCAGCTGTGAACCCATCTGGACCTGGGCTTTTTGTGTGGTAGGCTCTTAATTGCTGCCTCAACTTCAGACCTTGTTATTGGTCTATTCATAGTTTGGCTTCCTCCTGGTTTAGGCTTGGGAGGACACAGGCATCCAGGAATTTATCCATTTCTTCCTGGTTTACTAGTTTATGTGCATAGAGTTGTTTGTAGTATTCTCTGATGATGGTTTGAATTTCTGTGGAATCTGTGGTGATTTCCCCATTATCGTTTTTATTGCATCTATTTGGTTGTTCTCTCTTTTCTTTTTATCAGTCTGGCTAGTGGTCTGTCTATTTTGTTGATCTTTTGAAAAACCAGCTCTTGGATTTATTGATTTTTGAAGGGTTTTCTTGTCTCTATCTCCTTCAGTTCTGCTCTGATCTTAGTTATTTCTTGTCTTGGCTAGGTTTTGAGCTTTTTGATCTTGCTCCTCTAGCTCTTTCAATTTTGATGATAGGGTGTCAATTTTGGATCTCTCCACTCTTCTCATGTGGGCACTTATTGCTATATATTTTCCTCTACAGACTGCTTTAAATGTGTCCCAGAGATTCTGGTACGTTGTGTCTTCATTCTCATTGGTTTCAAGAACTTCTTTATTTCTGCCTTCATTTCATTGTTTATCAATCAACATTCAAGAGCCAGTTGTTCAGTTTCCATGAAGCTGTGCGGTTCTGAGTTTTTTTCTTGTTGAGTCTCTGTCAGGTTTTGGTATCAGGATGATGTTGGTCTCATAAAATGATTTGGGAAGGGTTCCCTCTTTTGAATTATTTGGAATAGTTTCAGAAGGAATGGTACCAGATCCTCTTTGTGTGTCTGGTAGAATTCAGCTGTGAACCCATCTGGACCTGGGCTTTTTTGTGTGGTAGGCTCTTAATTGCTGCCTCAACTTCAGACCTTGTTATTGGTCTATTCATAGTTTGGCTTCCTCCTGGTTTAGGCTTGGGAGGACACAGGCGTCAGGAATTTATCCATTTCTTCCTGGTTTACTAGTTTATGTGCATAGAGTTGTTTGTAGTATTCTCTGATGATGGTTTGAATTTCTGTGGAATCTGTGGTGATTTCCCTTTATCGTTTTTATTGCATCTATTTGGTTGTTCTCTCTTTTCTTTTTATCAGTCTGGCTAGTGGTCTGTCTATTTTGTTGATCTTTTGAAAAACCAGCTCTTGGATTTATTGATTTTTGAAGGGTTTTTCTTGTCTCTATCTCCTTCAGTTCTGCTCTGATCTTAGTTATTTCTTGTCTTGGCTAGGTTTTGAGCTTTTTGATCTTGCTCCTCTAGCTCTTTCAATTTTGATGATAGGGTGTCAATTTTGGATCTCTCCACTCTTCTCATGTGGGCACTTATTGCTATATATTTTCCTCTACAGACTGCTTTAAATGTGTCCCAGAGATTCTGGTACGTTGTGTCTTCATTCTCATTGGTTTCAAAGAACTTCTTTATTTCTGCCTTCATTTCATTGTTTATCAATCAACATTCAAGAGCCAGTTGTTCAGTTTCCATGAAGCTGTGCGGTTCTGAGTTATTTTCTGAATTCTGAGTTCCAACTTGATTGCACTATGGTCTGAGAGACTGTTTGTTATGATTTCAGTTGTTTTGCATTTGCTGAGGTGCTTTACTTCCAATTATGTGGTCAATTTTGGAGTAGGTGTGATGTGGTGCTGAGAAGAATGTATATTCTGTGGATTTGGGGTGGAGAGTTCTGTAAATGTCTATCAGGTTTGCTTGTTCCAGGTCTGAGTTCAAGTCCTGGATATCCTTGTTAATTTTCTGTCTGGTTGATCTGTCTGATATTGACAGTGGAGTGTTAAAGTCTCCACTATTATTGTGTGGGAGTCTAAGTCTTTGTAAGTCATTAAGAACTTGCCTTATATATCTGGGTGCTCCTGCATTGGGTCCATATATATTTAGAATCATTAGCTCTTCTTGTTGTATCGATCCTTTTACCATTATGTAATGACCTTCTTTGTCCCTTTTGATCTTTGTTGCTTTAAAGTCTATTTTATCAGAGATAGAATTGCAACTCCTGCTTTTTTGCTCTCCATTTGCTTGGTAAATCTTCCTCCATCCCTTTATTTAGAGCCTTTGTGCATCCTTGAGTGTGAGGTGGGTTTCCTGGATACAGGACACCAAAGGGTTTTGGTTTTTTATCCAATTTTCCAGTCTGTGTCTTTTGATTGGTGCATTTAGCCCATTTACATTTAGGGTTAATATTGTTATGTGTGAATTTGATACTGCCATTTTGATGCTAGCTGGCTGTTTTGCCCGTTGGTTCATGTACATTCTTAATTTTGTTGATGATCTTTAGCATTTGGTATGCTTTCAGGATGGCTGGTACTGGTTGTTTTTTTCTATGTGTAGTGCCTCTTTCAGGATCTCTTGTAAAGCAGGCCTAGTGGTGACAAAATCTCTGAGTACTTGCTTGTTCATGAAGGATTTTATTTTTCCTTCACTTATGAAGCTCAGTTTGGCTGGATATAAAATTCTGGGTTGAATGTTCTTTTCTTTAAGGATGTTGAATATTGGCCCCACTCTCTTCTGGCTTGTAGAGTCTCTGCCGAGAGAACTGCTGTGAGTCTGATGGGCTTCCCTTTTTGGGTAACCCACCCCTTCTCTCTGACTGCCCTTAGTATTTTCTCCTTCATTTCAACCCTGCTGAATCTGACGATTATGTGCCTTGGGGTTGCTCTTCTTGCATAGTATCTCTGCGGTGTTCTCTGTATTTTCTGGAGTTGAGTATTGACCTGTCTTGCTAGGCTTGGGAAATTTTCCTGCATAATATCCTGAAGAGTGTTTTCCAGCTTGGATTCATTCTCTTCATCACTTTCTGGTACACCTATCAAACGTAGGTTGGGTCTCTTCATATAGTCCCACATTTCTTGGATATTTTGTTCATTCCTTCTTGCGCTTTCTTCTCTAATCTTGTTTTCTCATTTTATTTCATTGAGTTGATCTTCGACTTCTGATATTCTTTCTTCTGCTTGGTCAGTTCGGCTGTTGAAGCTTGTGCATGCTTCGTGAATTTCTTGTGTTGTGTTTTTCAGCTCCTTCAATTCATTCATATTGCTCTCTAAGTTGTCCATTCTTGTTATCATTTCCTCGAATCTTTTTCAAATCTTTTTCAAGGTTCTTAGTTTCTTTGCACTGATTTAGAACATGTTCTTTAGCTCACTGAAGTTTCTCATTATCCACTTTCTGAAGTCTGATTCCATCATTTTGTCACACTCATTCTCCATCCAGCTTTGTTCCCTTGTTGGTGAGGAGTTTTGTCCTTTGTAGGAGGTGAGGTGTTTTGGTTTCAGCTGTGTTTTCCTCCTTTTTGCGCTGGTTTCTTCCCATCTTTATGGATTTATCCGCCTGTCGTCTTAGTAGTTGCTGATTTTTCAATTGGGTCTCTGTGTGGACGCCCAGATTGTTGATGATGAAGTATTTCTGTTACTTAGTTTTCCTTCTAATGGTCTAGCCCTCTGCTGTATGAGTGCTGAGGTCCACCCAGGCCCTGCTTGTCTGGGGTACACCTGTAGCAGCTGCAGAACAGTGAGGGATGCTACCAGTTTCTTCTTCTGCTATCTTTGTTCCAGAATGATGCCACCAAATGTCAGTCTGATTAGTCCTTTTTGGGGTGACTCTTTGGATATACAGGGGTCAGGGAGCTGCTTGAGGAGATGTCTGTGCTTTATAGGAGCTCCAGTGCTGAGCTGTGAGTCCGTTGTTCATTCAGGGATTTGGGAGGATATGTTTATTTCTGCTGCAACAGAACTTATAAAACCCCTTTTTTCCCCTTCAGATGCTCTGTCTCAGGGAGTTGGGGCTTTTTATGAGTATCTGTTGCACTGTCCTGCCCAGCTAGCAGGCATAGTCTATTCACTATTTGCCTGCCAGGGCTCCACTCAGCTAGCGCGGTGCCCTGCTGCCGCAGGGCTCTGTTTTGTTGTGGTTCTCCGCCCTGCTGGTGGAGTCTCTGTTATGGCAGGTTGCCTCGGCAAGAGCAGGCTGCATCAGCCCTGGGCAGTACTTCAGTAGGGGCGGATTTTGCCCATTGTGCAGACGCCTCCCACCAGGCTGCACCATCCTAGATGCCAGCAGCAAATCTCTCAGCCCCAGCACCTCCAGTCGCCACCCTGCTTGTCCCTGTGAGGGTGGGACCGCCAGCCTCGATCACCCAGCTCCCTGCCTCAGAGTCCATCCTCTCTCTCTTCCTCTCCCAAGTTGAACGGATTGACTCTCACTGGCTCCCCAGTAGCCTGCCAATAGGGCACTGGGATCTGTGCAATCTCCCATGCCGCTGCCCACTGCACTGGCTCAGATCACGTTTCCCAGGAATATTTCTGGTCTGGCTCATTGTCCAAGTCCCGCTCAATCAGATGGACATGCCAATCTGCCCTTCCAAATCTCAGATTGGTTTAACAGGGCACCCAGACCTGTGTGTGGCTCGCCCAGCCCAACTGGCTGTGTGAGCCAGCTGTGCGCATCCCATGTCTCTCCCACACCTGGGACTTTCAACGTTCTGTGGGCAAAGGACCATCCGAGAATGCGGCTAAACTCACCCTCTGCGCCTTCACTGAGAGCTGAGATTCTGAGTCACCTCTATGACGACATCTTGGGTGATTCTCCGGCATTTTATTACAAGAGCAGACAAGGCAAGGCAATTCTAGGCAAGGTAATTCCAGGCAAAGCAAAGGAAGCCAAGGCAAGGCAATTCCAGACAGGGCAATTCCAGGTGAGACAAGGCAAGGCAATTCCAGACGAGGTATTTCCAGGAAAGGCAAGGAAAGGCAATTCCAGTAAAGGCACAAAAAGACAATTCCAGGAAAGGCAAGGAAAGACAAAGCAGGGAAAACCAATTCCAGGCAAGGCAATTCCAGCTAAGGCAAGGCAAGGCAAGGCTATTCCAGGCAAGACAATACCAGTCAAGGTAACGTATGACAATGCAAGGCAAGGAAATTCCAGGCAAGAAAATACAAGGGAAGACAATTTGAAACGAGACAACTCCATTCAAGACAAGTACATGCAAGACTATTCCAGAAAAGGCAAGGCAGGCTAATTTCGGGCAAGAAAAACAAAGCAAAGCAAGGCAATGCAATGCAAGACAATTCAAAGCAAGGAAATTCCAGGCAAGGCAATTTTAGGCAAGGCAATTTTAGGCTAGGCAAGGCAAGGTAAATGAGGGAAGCACAATTCTAGGCAAGGCAATTTCAGGCAAGCCAGGGCAAGGCAATATAGGGCAAATCCAGGCAAGGCTCTTTTAGGCAAGACAAGGCAAGGCAATGCAAGACAATATTAGGAAGGTCAATTTTAGTCATGGTAAAACATGGCAAGATGAGAATAGTCAATTTCAGGCAAGGCAATTCCAGGCAAGGTAAGGTAAGGCAAGGAAATTTTATCCTAGGCAATTCCAGGCAACGCAAGGCAAGGCAAGGCAATTTCAGAAAAGGCAAGTCAAGACAATTCCAAGAAGGCAACTCTATGCAAAACAAGGCAAGGCAAGACAAGTTAAGCCAAGGCAAGGCAATTCTAGGAAAGGCAATTGCAGAAAAGGCAATTTCTGGCAAGGCAAGGCAAGACAAGGCAGAGAAAAAAAATCCAGGCACATTAATTTTAGGTAAGGCAAAACAAGGCAATTCCGTGAAAGTCAATTTCAGGCAAAGAGAGGCAAGGCAATTCCAGACAAGGCAGTGAAATTCCAGGAAGAGAAATTTCAGGCAAGGTAAAGCAAGGAAGGTCAGTTCTGAGCAAGACAAAGCAAGGCAATTATAGGTAAGGCAAGGGAAGCCAAGATAAAACAATTCCAGACAGGGCAATTTCAGGCTAGCAAAAAAAAGGCAAAGCAAACAAAATTCCAAACAAGGCAAGGCAATTTTAGCCTAGGCAATTCCAGGCAATGCAAGACAATTCAAGACAAGTCAAGGCAATTTCAGGAATGGTAAGGCAAGACAATTCCAGGCAAGGCAATTCCAGAAAAGGTAAGAAAAGATAATTTTAGGCAAGGCAATTACAGGCAAGGCATGTCTATGCAAAACAAGGCAAGGCAAGGAAAGGCAATAACAGGCAAGGCAATTCCAGAGAAGGCAAGGTAAGAAAAGTCAAGGCAAGGAAATGCAATTTTAGGCAAGGCAATTGCAGAAAAGGCAATTTCAGGCAAGACAAGGTAAAGTAAGGCAATTCAAAAAAGGCAATTTTAGGTTAGGCAACACAGGTAATTACAAAGAAGTCAACTACAGGAAATGCAAGGCAGGGCAATTCCAGTCAAGGAAAGTGCTGGAAAGGCAATTCCAAGAAAATAAGGCAAGAGAAGGCAGGGAAATGGCAATACCAGGCAAGACAATTCCAGGTAATGCAAAACAAGGCAATTCCAAAAAAAGTAACTCCAGAGAAGGCAAAACAAGGCAATTCCAGGCAAGGCAAGACAACACAGGGCAAGGCAATTCCAATCAAGACAAGGCAAGGAAAAACAAATATAGTCCAGGAAAGGCAATTCCAGGCAATGCAAGGTAAATCAAGGCAAAAAAATTTCAGGTAAGAAGATTCCAGGCAAGGCAAGGAAAGACAAGCCAAAGGAAGGACATTCCAGGCAGGGCAATTTCAGGCAAGACAAGGAAATGCAATGCAAGGCAAAACAAGGCAATTCCAATCAAGACAAGGCAAGGCAAGGCAGGGCAAAAGCAAGGCAAGGCAAGGCAAGACAAGGCAAGGCAGGCAATTCCAGGCAAGGCAAGGCAAGGCAAGGAAATTCCAGGCAAGGCTCTTTTAGGCAAGACAAGGCAAAGCAAAGCAATTTCAGGAAAGTCAATTTCAGGCATGACAAGGCAAGGCAAGGCAAGGCAAGGCAGGGCAATTCCAGGCATGGCATTTCCTGTCAAGGCAAGGTAATTCCAGGCAAGGCAAGGCAAGCCAAGGCAAGGCAATTCCAGACAGGGCAATTTCAGGCTAGGCAAAACAAGGCAATTCCAGACAATGTATTTCCAGGAAAGACAAGGAAAGGCAATTAGAGGCAAGGCAATTCCAGTCAAGGCAAGAGAAGGCAATTTCAGGCAAGACAAAGCAAGATAAGGCGGGGAAAAATAATTCCAGCCAAGGCAATTTCAGCTAATGCAAGGCAAGGCGATTCCAGTCAAGGCAAGGCAAGGCCACCCAAGGCAATGCAATTCTAGCAAGGCAATAGCAGGCAAGGAAATGCAAGGCAAGGCAATTTTAAACAAGGCAACTCCATTCAATGCAAGGCAAGGCAAGGCAAGTACAGGCAAGACTACTCCAGGGAAGGCAAGTCAGGGCAATTCCAAACAAGAAAAACAAGGCAAGTCAAGGCAATGTAATGCAAGGCAATTCCAAGCAAGGAAATTCCAGGCAAGGCAAGTCAAGGCAATTCCAGGCATGGCTTCTTTAGGTAAGATAAGGCAATGCAAGGCTATATCAGGAAAGTCAATTATACACTCAGAAAGGCAAGGCAAGAAGAGTCAATTCCAAGCAAGGCAATTTCAGGCAAGGCAAGACAAGGCAAGTTCAGGCTAGGCAATTCCACGCATTGCAATGCAATGCAGGGCAAGGCAAGGCAATTCCAGGCAAGACAATTCCAGGCAACATAATCCCATGCAAGGCAAGGCAAGGCAAGGCAAGGCAATGCAAGGCAATTCTGGGAAAGTCAATTCCAGCAAGAAAAGGAAAGGCAATTCTAGGCAAGGCAATTCCAAACAAGGCAAGGCAAGGCAATTCCAGTAAAAAAAAAAAATCCCAGCAAGGCAAGTCCATGCAAGACAATTCCTGGCAAGTAAATTCCAGGCAATGCTAGGCAAGGAAATTGCAGGCAAGGCAAATTAAGGCAAGGCAAGACAAGGTAAGGCAACTGCAGGCAAGGGAAGGCAAGGCAAGGCAGGGCAATTCCAGGCAAAGAAAAGCAAGGCAAGGCAATGTAATGCAAGGCAATTCCAAGCAACTAAATTTCAGTCAAGGCAAGGCGAGACAAACCAGGCAAGGAAAATCTAGGCTAGGCTAGGCAAGGCAAGGAAAGGGAATGCAGTGCAATTTCAGGTAAGACAAACCAATGCAAGGCAAGGCAAGATAATGCAAGAAAATTCTGGGAAAGTCAATTTCAGGCAAGGAAAGGCAAGGTAATTTTAGGCAACATCAGGAAAGGCAAGGCAAATCCAGGCAAGGCAAAGCAAGGCAATCCCAGGCAAGAAAATTCCTGGCAAGGCAAATCAATACAAGGGAATTCCAGGCAAGTAAATTCCAGGCAAGGATTGGTAAGCAAATTGTGGGCAAGGCACATCCAGGCAAGGCAAGGCAAGGCAAAGAAATTCCAGGCACTGCAAGGCAATGCAGGGCAATTGCAGGCAGGGAAGTTTCAGGCAAGGCAAGGCAAGTCAGGGCAATTCTAGGCAGGGAAATTTCATACAACGCAAGGCAAGGCAAGACAATTTTAGGCGAGGCAACTTTAGGCAAAACAAGGAATGCCAAAGCAAGGCAATTCCAGACAGGGCAATTCCAGACTAGGCAAGAAAAGGCAATGTAAGAAAATTCTCAGCGAGGCAAAAACGTTCCAGGCAAGAGAATTCAAGGCAAGGCAAAACAAGGCAAGGCAGACCAATTACAGGCAAGACAATTCGAGGTAAGGTAAGGCAAGGCAAAGCAGGGCAATTCCAGGCAATGCAATTGGAGGCAAGGCAAGGCAAGAAAATTCCAAGCAAGGCAATTCGAGTCAAGGCAAGGCAAAAGAAGGCAAATCCAGGCAAGGCAAGGCAAGACAAGACAATTCCAGGCAAGGCAAGAAAATGCAAGGCAAGGCAATTTCAGGCAAAGCAATACCTAGCAATTCAAGGCAATGCAATTCCAGGCAAAGAAATTGCCAGAAAGGCAATTCCAGGCAGCACAAGGCAAGACAAGGAAGGAAAAGGTATTTTCAGGCAAGGCTATTCCAGCTAAGGCAAGGCAAAAGAATTTCAGGCACGGCATTTCCAGTCAAGAAAAGGCAAGGAAAGGCAACGCAAGGCAAGGCAATTTTAGGCAAGGCAATTCCTGGCAAGGAAAGGCAAGGCAAAACTATTCGAAGCAAGGCAATTCCACTCAAGGCAAGGCAAGACAAGGCAATTTCACACAAGGCTATTCCAGGGAAGGCAAGACAGGGCAATTCCAGGAAAGGAAAAGCAAGGCAATGTAATAAAATTTTAGATAAGGCAATTTTAGGTAAGGCAAGGCAAGACAGTTCCAGGCAAGGCAATTCCAGGCAAGCCAATTCTAGGCAAGGCAAGACAAGGCAATGCCAGGCAAGGCAATTTTAAGCAAGGCAAGAAAGGCAAGGCAAGGCAAGCAAGGCAATGCAATGCAAGGCAAGGCAATGCAAGGCAAGGCAATGCAAGGCAAGGCAAAAAGGCAAGACAAGGCAAGGCAATTCTTGTTCCAGACAAGAAAATTCCAGCTAAGGCAAGACAGAATTTCAGTCAAGGGAAGGCAAAACAATTCCAGGCAAGGCAAGGCAATTTTAGGCAAGGCAATTCCTGGCAAGGAAAGGCAAGGCAAAACTATTCAAAGCAAGGCAATTCCACTCAAGGCAAGGCAAGACAAGGCAATTCCAGGCAAGGCAAGACAGGGCAATTCCAGGAAAGGAAAAGCAAGGCAATGTAATAAAATTTAGATAAGGCAATTTTAGGCAAGGCAAGGCAAAGAAGTTCCAGTCAAGGCAATTCCAGGCAAGGCAATTCTAGGCAAGGCAAGACAAGGCAATGCCAGGCAAGGCAATTCCAGGCAAGAAAAGGCAAGGCAATGCAAGGCAAGGCAATTCTAGGCAAGGCAATTCCAGGAAAGGCAATTCAGGCAAGGCAAAACAAGACAAGGCAAGAAAATTCCAGGCAAGAAAATTCCAGGCAAGGCAAGACAAGACAATTCCAGGCAAGGCAATTCCAGTCAAAGCAAGGCAAGGAAATTCTAGGCAAAACAATTCCAGGCGAGGAAAGGCAAGGCAAGGCAATTTGAAGCAAGGCAATTCCAGTGAAGAGGAGGTAAGACAAGGCAATTTCAGGCAAGGCTATTTCAGGAAGGCAAGGCAAGGAAATTCCAGGCAAGGCAAAACAAGGCAAGGCAATTCCAGGCAAGACAATTCCAGGCAAGCAAGGCAAGGCAATTTCAGGCAAGGAAAGGCAATTCCAGAAAAGGTAAATCAAGGCAAGGCAAAAAGGCAAGGCAAGGAAAGGCAAGGCAGGGCAATTCTAGGCAAGGCAATTCCAGGCAAGCAAGGCAATTTTAGGCAAGGCAATTTCAGGCAAGACAATTTCAGGCAAGGCAAGGCAATGCAAGGCAATTCCAGGAAAGGCAAGGCAAGGCAGGGCAATTCTAGGCAGGGAAATTTCTGGCAAGGCAAGGCAAGGCAAGGTAATTCCAGGCAAGGCAAGGAAATTCCAGGCAAGAAAGGCAAGGCAAGACAAGGCAATTTAGGCAAGGCAATTCCAGGCAAAGCAATACCTGGCAATGCAAGGCAAGGCAAGGCAATTCAGGCAAGGAAATTCCAGGCAAGGCAAGGCAATCCAGGCAAGAAAATTTCAGGCAAGGCAAGGCAATTCAAGCAAGGCAATTTAGGCAAGGCAAGGGAATTTCAGGCAAGGCAATTCCAGGCAAGGCAAAAAGGCAAGGCATGGCCATTCCAGGTAAGGTAGGCCAATTCAGGCAAGGTAATTCCAGGCAAGAAAGGCAAGGCAAGCAGGCAAGGCAATTCAGGCAAGGCAATTCAAGGCAAGGCAAGACAAGGCAATTCAAGCAAGGCAATTCAAGCAAGGCAATGCAAGGCAAGGCAAGACAAGGCAATTCAGGCAAGGCAATTCAAGCAAGGCAAGGTAATTCCAGGCAAGAAAATTTCAGGCAAGGTAATTCCAGGCAAGGCAAAAAGGCAATCCAGGCAAGGAAAGGCAAGGCAAAACAAGGCAATTTAGGCAAGACAATTCCAGACAAGGCAAGGCAAGGCAAAACAAGGCAATTCCAGGCAAGCAAGGCAAGGCAGGGCAATTCCAGGCAGGGCAATTTTACACAAGAAAATGCAAGGCAATTCTAGGCAAGGCAATTCCAGGCAAGCAAGGCAAGACAAGGCAATTCCAGGCAAGAAATTCAGCAAGGCAAGGCAGCAAGGCAATTCAGGCAAGGCAATTCAGGCAAGGCAAGGAAAGGCAAGGCAGGCAAGGCAAGACAAGGCAAGGAAAAGGTATTCAGGCAAGGCATTCCAGCAGGCAAGGCAAAAGAATTCAGGCAAGCAGGCAAGAAAAGGCAAGGAAAGGCAAGCAAGGCAATTTAGGCAAGGCAATTCCAGGAAAGGCAAGGCAAAACATTCAAGCAAGGCAATTCCAGAAGGCAAGGCAAGCAGGCAAGGCAATTCAAGGCAAGGCAATTCCAGGCAAAAAGGCAAGTAAAAAAAGCAAGGCAATTCCAGTCAAGGCAAGGCAAGGCATTCCAGGCAAGGCAATTCCAGGCAAGGCAATTCAGGCAGGCAAGGCAAGGCAAGAGGCAAGGCAAAAGGCAAGACAAGAAAATTCCAGGCAAAAAGGCAAGGCAAAATTCAGGCAAGGCAATTCAGGAAAGGCAGCAAGGCAAGGCAGGCAAGGCAAGGCAGGCAATTCCAGGCAAGAAATTCAGGCAAGGCAAGAAAATTCCAGGCAAGGCAAGCAGGCAAGCAAGGAAAGCAATTCCAGGCAAGGTGGGCAATTCAAGCAAGGCAATTCCAGGCAAGGCAGGCAAGACAAGGCAATTTCAGGCAAGGCATTTCAGGCAAGGCAAGGCAGGCAATTCCAGGCAAGAAAAAGCAAGGCAAGGCAAGGCAAAACAAGGCAATTTCAGGCAAGGCAAGGCAAAAAATTCCAGGCAAAAAATTCCAGAAAAGGTAAATCAAGGCAAGGCAATTAAAGGCAAAGAAAGGAAAGGAAAGGCAAGGCAAGGCAAGGAAATTCCAGGCAAGGCAAGGCAAGAAAATTCCAGGCAAGAAGGCAAGGCAAGGCAATGCAAGGCAATTCCAGGAAAGGCAAGGCAGGCAAGGCAAGGAAATTTCAGCAAGGCAAGGCAAGGCAGGCAATTCCAGGCAGGGCAATTCCAGACAAGGCAAGGCAAGAAAGGCAAGGCAATTCTAGGCAAGGCAATTTCAGGCAAGCAAGGCAAGCAAGGCAAGGCAATCCAGGCAAGAAATCCAGGCAAGGCAAGGCAAATCCAGCAAGGCAAGGCAAAACAAGGCAAGGCAAGCAATTTCAGGCAAGGCAAGGAATTCAGGCAAGGCAAGGCAAAAGGCAAGGAAAGGCAATTCCAGGCAAGGCAATTCCAGGCAAAAATTCAGGCAAGAAAGGCAAGGCAAGGCAAGGCAATTTCAGGCAAAGCAAGGCAAGGCAAGACAGGAAAATTTCAGGCAAGGCAGGCAAGGCAAGGCAGGCAAAAGGCAATTTCAGGCAAGACAATTTCAGGCAAGGCAAGGCAATTAAAGGCAAGAAAAAATAGACAAGGTAATTCCAGGCAAGGCAAGAAAGGCAATTCCAGCAGGCAAGGCAAAACAAGGCAAGGCAAGACAATTCCAGGCAGGAAGGCAAGGCAAGGCAAGAAGCAAGGCAATTCCAGGCAAGGAAAGACAAGGCAATTCAAGCAAGGCAATTTCAGGCAAGGCAAGGCAATTCCAGGCAAGAAAAAGCAAGGCAATGCAAGGCAATTCAAGCAAGGCAAGACAATTTCAGGCAAAACAAGGCAAAAAATTCCAGGCAAAAAATTCCAGAAAAGGTAAATCAAGGCAAGGCAATTAAAGGCAAAGAAAGGAAAGGAAAGGCAAGGCAAGGCAAGGCAATTCTAGGCAGGGAAATTTCTGGCAAGGCAAGGCAGGGCAGAATAATTCCAGGCAGGGCAATTCAGGCAAGAAAATTCCAGGCAAGAAAAAGCAAGGCAATTTAGGCAAGCCAATTTCAGGCAAAGCAATACCTGGCAATGCAAGGCAAGGCAAGGCAATTCCAGACAGGGAAACTCCAGGCTAGGCAAGGCCATGGAAGAAAATTTTCAGCAAGGCATGGAAAATACAAGCAATGCAATTTTAGGCAAGGCAAGGCAAGGGAATTTCAGGCAAGGCAATTCCAGGCGAGGCAAAGCAAGGCAAGGCATGGCCATTCCAGGTAAGGTAGGCCAATTCCAGGCAAAATAATTCGAGGTAAGAAAAGACAAGGCAAAGCAAGGCATTTCTAGGCAAAGCAATTCGAGGCAAGGCAAGACAGGAAAATTTCAAGTGAGGCAATTCGAGGCAATGCAAGGCTAGGCAGAAAGGGCAATTTCAGGCAAGACAATTTCAGGCAAGGCAAGGCAAGGCAATTAAAGGCAAGAAAACTTTAGACAAGGTAATTCCAGGCAAGGCAAAAGGCAATTCCAGCAGGCAAGGCAAAAGGCAAGGCAAGCAAGGCAAGGCAATTCAGACAAGGCAAGTCAAGGCAATTCCAGGCAAAAAGGCAAGGCTGGGCAATTCAGGCAAGGCAATCAGGCAAGGCAAGCAATTCAGGCAAGGCAATTCCAGGCAAAAGGCAAGGCAAGCAAGGCAATTCAAGGCAATTCCAGGCAAGGCAATGCCAGAAAGGCAAGGCAAGCAAGGCAATTTAGGCAAGGCAATTTCAGGAAGGCAAGGCAAGCAGGCAATTCAGGCAAGGCAATCAGGCAAGGCAAAACAAGGCAAGGCAAGAAATTCAGGCAAGGCAATTCAGGCAAGGCAAAACAAGGCAAGGCAAGGCAGGCAAGACAAGGCAAGAAAGCAAGGCAAGGAAAGGCAAGGAAAGCAAGGCAAGCAGGCAAGGCAACAAGGCAATTCAGGCAAGGCATTTCAGGCAAGGCAGGAAGGCAAGGCAAGGCAATTCAGGCAAGGCAAGAAAAGCAAGCAAGGCAAGGCAAAACAAGGCAAGGCAATTGAGGCAAGGCAAGACAAGGCAGGCAATTCCAGGCAAAAGGCAAGGCAAAACAAGGCAAGACAATAGGCAAGGCAATTCAAGCAAGGCAATTTCAGGCAAGGCAAAGCAAGGCAATTCCAGGCAAGAAAAGAAAAAGCAAGGCAAGGCAAGGAAAGGCAAGCAAGGCAAGGCAATTCAGGCAAGGCAAGGCAAGGCAAGGCAAGGCAAGGCAGGCAATTCAGGCAAGAAAGGCAAGGCAATTCAAGGCAAGGCAAGGAAGGCAAGGCAATTCAGGCAAAGACAAGGCAATTCCAGGCAAGCAAGGCAAGACAATTCCAGGCAAGGTAAGGCAAGGCAAGGCAAGAAAATTCCAGGCAAGGCAAAACAAGGCAATTCCAGGCAAGGCAAGAAAGGCAAGGCAATTCAGGAAAGGCAATTCCAGTCAAGGCAAGGCAAGACAAGTAATTCCAGGCAAGGCAATTCAGGCAAGGCAAGACAAGGCAGGCAATTCAGGCAAGGAAAGCAAGGCAAAACAAGGCAATGCAAAGCAAGGCAATTCAAGGCAAGGCAACAAGGCAAGGCAATTCAAGGCAAGGCAACAGGCAAGGCAGGCAAGACAAGGCAGGCAATTCAGGCAAGGCAGGCAAGGCAAGCAAGGCAATTTCAGGCAAGGCAATTTTAGGCAGGCAAGGCAAGGCAGGCAAGGCAGGCAATTCAGGCAAGAAATTCAGCAAGGCAAGGCAAGGCAAGAAAATTCCAGGCAAGGCAATTCAGGCAAGGCAATTCCAGGAAAGGCAAGGCAAGGCAATTAGGCAAGGCAATTCCAGGCAAGAAAGGCAAGGCAATGCAAGGCAATTCAGGAAAGGCAATTCCAGGCAAGAAGGCAAAATTCAGGCAAGGCAAAGGCAAGCAAGGCAATTCAGGCAGGCAAGGCAATTTTAGGCAAGGCAATCCAAAAAGGCAAGGCAAGACAAGGCAAGGCAAAACAAGGCAAGGCAATTCAGGCAAGGCAGGCAATTCCAGGCAAGAAAAGCAAGGCAAGAAAATTCCAGGCAAGAAAAGGAAAAGGCAAGGCAAAACAAGGCAAGGCAAGGCAAAGGCAATTCCAGGAAAGTCAATTTTAGGCAGGCAAGGCAAGGAAGGCAAGGCAATTCAGGCAAGAAAAGGAAAAGGCAAGGCAAAACAATTCCAGGCAGGCAATTCCAGGCAAGAAAAGCAAGGCAAGGCAAGAAAATTCCAGGCAAGGCAAGGCAACAAAGGCAGGCAAGGCAAAGGCAATTCAGGCAAAAGGCAAGGCAGGCAAGGCAAGCAGGCAATTCAGGAAAGGCAAGGCAAGGCAGAAAATTCAGGCAAGGCAAGCAAGGCAAGCAAGGCAGGCAATTCAGGCAAGGCAAGAAAAGCAAGGCAGGCAAGGCAAAACAAGGCAAGGCAATTTCAGACAAGGCAAGGCAAGCAAGGCAAGGCAAGCAAGAAAATTCCAGCAAGGCAAGACAAGAAAATTCCAGGCAAGGCAAGCAAGGCAATTTTAGGCAAGGCAATTTTAGGCAAGCAAGGCAAGCAAGGCAAGGCAATTCCAGGCAAGAAAATTCCAGGCAAGGCAAAGGCAAGGCAAGAAAATTCCAGGCAAGAAGGCAAGGCAAGACAAGGCAATTCCAGGCAAGAAAAGGAAAAGGCAAGGCAATTCCAGGCAAGGCAGGCAAGGCAAAGGCAATTCAGGCAAGGCAATTCCAGGCAAGGCAAGACAAGGCAAGGCAATTTTAGGCAAGGCAATTCAGGCAAGGCAAGCAAGCAAGGCAATTCAGGCAAGAAAAGCAAGGCAATTCCAGGCAAGGAAGGCAAGGCAAGACAAGGCAATTCAGGCAAGGCAATTCCAGGCAAGAAAAGCAAGGCAAGGAATTTCAAAGGCAAGGCAAGCAAGGCAGGCAAGGCAAAACAAGGCAATTCCAGCAAGGCAAGGCAATTCAGGCAAGGCAAGCAAGGCAATTCAGGCAAGAAAAGCAAGGCAAGGAAAGGCAAGAAGGCAAATCAAGGCAAGGCAAGGCAAGAAAATTCCAGGCAAGGCAAGCAGGCAAGGCAAGCAGGCAATTCCAGGCAAGGCAATCAGGCAAGGCAAGGAAATTCAGGCAAGGCAAGGCAATCCAGGCAAGGCAATCCAGGCAAGGCAAGGCAATCCAGGCAAGGCAATTCCAGGCAAGGCAAGGCAAGAAGGCAAGGCAAAGCAAGGCAAGGAAGGCAAGGCAAAGGCAAGGCAATTTTAGGCAAGAAAGGCAAGACAAGGCAAGGCAAGAGGCAATTCAGGCAGGCAAGCAAGGCAATGCAAGGCAAGGCAAGGCAAGGCAAGGCAATTCCAGGCAATTCAGGCAAGAAAGGCAAGGCAAAGGCAATTCCAGGCAAGACAAGGCAAGGCAATCCAGGCAAGAAAGGCAAGGCAAGGCAAGGAAATTCCAGGCAAAAGGCAATTCCAGGCAAGGCAAGGCAAGGCAAGGTAATTCCAGGCAAGGCAAGGCAAGGCAGGCAATTCAGGCAAGGCAAGCAAGGCAAGACAAGGCAAGGCAAGGAAAGCAATTTTAGGCAAGGCAATTCCAGGCAAGGAAGGCAAGGCAAGCAATCAGGCAAGGCAAGGCAAAACAAGGCAAGGCAATCAGGCAAGGCAAAGCAAGGCAGGCAATTCCAGGCAAGGTAATTCCAGGCAAAAAAGGCAAGGCAAAGCAGGCAATTCCAGGCAAGGCAAAGGCAATTCCAGGCAAGGCAAAAAATTCCAGGCAAGGCAGGCAAAAAGGCAATGCAAGGCAGGAAAGTCAATTTAGGCAGGCAAGACAAGGCAATTCCAGGCAAAAGCAAGGCAAAATTCAGGCAAGGCAATTCCAGGCAGGCAAGGCAAGCAAGAAAATTTTAGGCAAGGCAATTCAGGCAAGACAAGGCAAGCAAGGCAGGAAATTTCAAAGGCAAGGCAAAGCAGGCAAGGCAAAATTCCAGGCAAGGCAGGCAAAAGCAAGGCAATTCAGGCAAGGCAAGGCAAGGCAAGACAAGGCAAGGCAAGAAAGGCAAGAGGCAATTCCAGGCAAGGCAAAGGCAAGGCAATTCAGGCAAGGCAAGCAAGGCAAGGCAAGCAAGGCAATTCCAGGAAAGGCAAGGCAAAGGCAAGAAATTCCAGGCAAGGCAATTCCAGGCAAGGCAAGGCAAGGCAAAGCAAGGCAATTCCAGCAAGGCAATTCCAGGCAAGGAAGGCAAGGAATTCAAACAAGGCAATTCAAGGCAAGGCAAAGGCAAGGCAAAATTCCAGGCAAGAAAAGGCAAGGCAGGAAATTTCAGGCAAGGCAAGAAAAGCAAGGCAAGGAAGGCAAGGCAAAAAGGCAATTAGGCAAGGCAAAGGCAATTCCAGGCAAGAAAAGGCAAGGCAATGCAAGGCAATTCCAGGCAAAAGGCAATTCCAGGCAAGAAGGCAAAATTCAGGCAAGGCAAAACAAGGCAGGCAATTCCAGGCAAGAAAAGGCAAGGCAAGCAAGGCAGGCAAGGCAAGGCAGGCAAGGCAAGAAAATTTCAGGCAAGCAATTCCAGGCAAGAAAAGCAAGGCAAGACAAAAATTCCAGGCAAGAAAAGGCAAGGCAGGCAAGGCAAAGGCAAGGCAAGGCAATTTTAGGCAAGGCAATTCCAGGCAAGCAAGGCAGGCAAGGCAAGGAAGGCAAGCAATTCAGGCAAGGCAGGCAAGGCAAAGGCAATTCAGGCAAGGCATTCCAGGCAAGAAAAGCAAGGCAAGCAATTCCAGGCAAGGAAAGGCAAAAAAGGCAAGGCAAGGTAGGCAAGCAAGGCAATTCCAGGAAAGCAATTTTAGGCAGGCAAGGCAAAGGCAAGACAAGGCAATTCCAGGCAAGCAAGGCAAGGCAAGAAATTCCAGGCAAGAAATTCCAGGCAAGCAAGGCAAAAAAGGCAAGGCAATTCCAGAAAGGCAAGGCAAGAAGGCAAAATTCAGGCAAGGCAGGCAAGGCAAAGGCAAGACAAGGCAAGGTAAGGCAATTCCAGGAAAGGCAAGGCAAGACAATTCCAGGCAAGGCAGGCAAGGCAATTTCAGGCAAGGCAAAGGCAAGGCAGCAAGGCAAGGCAATTCCAGCAAGGCAATTCCAGGCAAGGCAAGGCAAGGCAGGCAAGGCAAAAAAGGCAAGGCAGGCAATTCCAGGCAAGGTAAGGCAAGGCAAGGCAAGAAGGCAAGGCAAAGGCAATTCCAGGAAAGCAATTTTAGGCAAGCAAGGCAAGGCAGGAAATTCCAGGCAAGGCAATTCCAGGCAAGGCAAGGCAAGGAAATTTCAGGCAAGGCAAGGCAAGGAAAGGCAATGCAAGTAATTTCAGGAAAGGCAATTTTAGGCAAGCAAGGCAAAAATTCAGGCAAGGCAAAACAAGGCAAGGCAAAGGCAAGGCAAGACAATTTCAGGCAAGGAAAGGCAAGGCAAAGCAGGCAAGGCAAGCAAGGCAAGCAAGGCAATTTCAGGCAAGGCAATTCCAGGCAAGACAAGGCAGGCAATTCAGGCAAGGCAAGGCAATGCAAGGAAATTCCAAAGGCAATTCCAGGCAAGGCAAGCAAGGCAAGGTAATTCCAGGCAAGGCAAGGCAAGGCAAGGCAATTCAGGCAGAAAAATTTCAGGCAAGACAGCAAGGCAAGGCAGGCAAGACAAGGCAAGGCAAAGGCAAGGCAATTCCAGGCAAGGCAAGCAAGGCAAAACATTCAGGCAAGGCAAGGCAAGCAAGGCAAAGCAAGGCAATTCCAGAAAGGCAAGGCAAGCAGGAAAGCAAGGCAAGAAAAGCAAGGCAAGGCAAGGCAGGCAAGGCAAGCAATTCAGGCAAGGCAAGCAAGGCAATCCAGGCAAGGCAAGCAAGGCAAGGCAAGAAAATTCCAGGCAAGGCAAGGAAAGGCAAGGCAAAACAAGGCAAGACAAGGCAAGGCAAAATTCCACAAAGGCAAGGCAGGCAATTCCAGGAAAGGCAATTTTAGGCAAGGCAAAACAAGCAAACCAGAAAAGGCAATTCAGACAAGGCAAGGCAGGCAATTCCAGGCAAGGCAAAGCAAGGCAAGGCAATTTCAGGAAAGGCAATCCAGGCAAGGCAAAGCAAGGCAATTTCAGGAAGGCAAGACAAGACAAGGCAAGGCAAGGCAATTCCAGGCAAGAAAGGCAAGGCAGGCAAGGCAAGGCAAGGCAAAAAAATTCAGGCAAGGCAAAACCAGGCAAGGCAAGAAAATTCCAGGCAAGGCAGGCAAGGCAATTCAGGCAATTCCAGGCAAGGCAAGGCAAGGAAATTCCAGGCAAGGCAAGGCAGGAAAGGCAAGGAAATTCCAGGCAAGGCAATTCCAGGCAAGGCAAGACAAGGCAATCCAGGCAAGCAATTCAGGCAAGGCAAGGCAAGGAAATTCCAGGCAAGGCAATTTCAGAAAAGGCAATTCAGGCAAAACAAGGCAAGGCAAGGAAATTTCAGGCAAGGCAATTCAGGCAAGGCAAGGCAAGGCAATTCAGGCAAGGCAATTCAGGCAAAACAAGGCAATTCCAGGAAAGGCAAGGCAGGCAAGGCAATTCAGGCAAGGCAATTCAGGCAAGGCAAGGCAAAAGGCAAGGCAATTCAGGCAAGGCAATTCAGGCAAGGCAAAAAGGCAAGGCAATTCAGGCAAGGCAAGACAAGGCAAGGCAAGGCAAGGCAAGAAAGGCAGGCAAGGCAAGCAAGGCAAGAAAATTCCAGGCAAGGCAAAACAAGGCAAGGCAAGCAAGGCAAGAAGCAAGGCAATTCCAGGCAAGCAATTCCAGGCAGGCAAGGCAAGGCAGGCAATTCCAGGCAGGCAAGGCAAAGGCAAGGCAAGGCAAGCAAGGCAATTCAGGCAAGGCAAGAAAAGGCAAGACAAGGCAAGGCAAAACAAGGCAAGGCAATTCAGGCAAGGCAATTCCAGGCAAGGCAGGCAAGAAAAGGCAAGCAAGGCAATTTCAGAAAAGGCAAGGCAGGGCAATTCCAGGCAAGAAAAGGCAAGGCAAGAAAATTCCAGGCAAGACAAGGCAATTCCAGGCAAGGCAAGGCAAAAGGCAAGGCAAAAAGGCAAGGCAAGAAGGCAAGCAATTCCAGGCAAGCAATTCAGGCAAGGCAAAGAAAGCAAGGCAATTCAGGCAAGGCAAGGCAAGACAAGACAAGGCAATTCAGGCAAGGCAATTTCAGACAAGGCAAGGCAAGGCAATTTCAGGCAAGGCAATTTCAGGCAAGGCAAGGAAAGGCAATTCCAGAAAAGGCAATTCAGGAAGGCAAGGCAAGCAAGGCAATTCAGGCAAGGCAAAACAAGGCAAGGCAAGGCAAGGCAATTCCAGGCAAGAAAGGCAAGGCAATTCCAGGCAAGCAAAAAGCAAGGCAATTCCAGGCAGGCAAGGCAAGGCAATTCAGGAAGGCAAGGCAAAGCAAGGCAATTCAGGCAAGAAAATTTCAGGCAAGCAAGCAAGGCAATTCCAGGCAGGCAAGGCAATTCCAGGCAAAACAAGGCAAGGCAAGCAAGGCAATCAGGCAAGGCAAGGCAATTCCAGGCAGGCAAGGCAAGCAAGGCAATTCAGGCAAGGCAATTTCAGGCAAGGCAAGGCAAGGCAAGGCAGGGCAATTCCAGGCAAGGCAGGCAATTCCAGAAAAGGCAAGGCAAGCAGGCAAGGCAAGGCAGGCAAGGCAATGCAAGGCAAGGCAATTCAGCAAGGCAATTCAGGAAGGCAAGGCAGGCAATTCCAGGCAAGAAAAGCAAGGCAATGCAAGGCAATTTTAGGCAAGCAATTCCAGGAAGGCAAGGCAAGACAATTCCAGAAAAGGCAAGGCAGGCAATTCCAGGAAGGCAAGGCAAGACAAGGCAAGGCAAGGCAAGGCAAAGCAAGACAAGACAATTCCAGGCAAGAAAGGCAAGGCAAGAAAGGCAAGGCAAAGGCAAGGCAAGGTAAGGCAAAACAAGAAAAGGCAATTCCAAGCAAGAAAATTCCAGGAAGGCAAGGCAAGGTAAGGCAAGGCAATTCAGGCAAGGCAATTTAGGCAAGGCAAGAAAATGCAAGGCAATTTCAGGAAAGCAAGAGGCAAGGCAAGGCAATTCCAGAAAAGGCAAGGAAGGCAAGGCAATTCAGCAAGGCAATCCCAGAAAAAGGCAAGGAAGGCAATTCAGGCAAGAAATTAGGCAAGGCAAGACAAGGCAATTCCAGGCAAGGTAATTCCAGGCAAGGCAAGAAAATGCAAGGCAAGGAAATTTCAGGAGGCAAGGCAAGGCAATTCCAGAAAAGGCAAGGCAATTCCAGGCAAGGCAAAGCAAGGCAAGGCAAAGCAAGGCAATTCCAGAAAAGGCAAGGCAGGCAATTCCAGGCAAGGCAAAAGGCAAGGCAATTCCAAGCAAGAAAATTCCAGACAAGGCAAGGCAAGAAAGGCAAGGCAAGGCAAGGAAAGCAAGACAAGGCAAGGCAATTCCAGGCAAGGCAGAAGGCAAGGCAAGAAAATTCCAGCAAGGCAAGGCAATGCAAGGCAATTTTAGGCAAGGCAATTCAGCAAGGCAAGGCAATGCAGCAAGGCAAGGCAAGGCAAAAAAGGCAATTCCAGGCAAGGCAATTCCAGGAAGGCAAGGCAGGCAATCAGGCAAGGCAAAACAAGGCAAGGCAAGGCAAGGCAAGGCAATTCAGGCAAGGCAATGCAAGGCAAGGCAGGCAAGGCAAGGCAAGGCAATTCAAGGCAATTCCAGGCAAGGAAAGGCAAGGCAATGCAAGGAAAGGCAAGGCAGGCAATTCCAGGCAAGGCAATTCCAGAAAAGGCAAGAAAGGCAATTCAGGCAAGGAAATTCCAGGAAAGGCAAGGCAAGGCAAGGCAAGAAAATGCAAGGCAAGGCAATTCAGCAAGGCAAGAAGGCAATTTAGGCAAGGCAATTCCAGGAAGGCAAGGCAGGCAAGGCAATTCCAGAAAAGGCAAGGCAAGACAAGGCAAGACAAGGCAATTCCAGCAAGGCATTCAGGAAGGCAAGGCAATTCCAGGAAGGCAAGGCAAGGTAAGGCAAAACAAGGCAATTTCAGAAAAGGCAATTTTAGGCAAGGCAAGGTAAGCAAAAAAGGCAAGGCAAGGAAAGGCAATTCAGCAAGGCAATTCCAGGCAGGCAAGGCAAGGCAAGGCAATTCAGGCAAGGCAATTTTAGGCAAGGCAATTTTAGGCAAGGCAATTCAGCAAGGCAAGGCAAGGCAGAAGGCAAGGCAAGGCAAAGGCAATTCCAGGCAAGCAATTCCAGGCAAGGCAAAGCAAGGCAATTCAGGCAAGGAAATTCCAGGCAAGGCAAGGCAAGGCAATGCAAGGCAAGGAAATTCCAGGCAAGACAAGGCAATTCAGCAAGGCAATTCCAGGCAAGAAAGGCAAGGCAATGCAAGGCAATTCAAGGCAATTCCAGGCAAGGAAGGCAAGGCAAGGCAAGCAGGCAAGGCAAAACAAGGCAAGGCAATTCAGCAAGGCAATTCCAGGAAGGCAAGGCAAGGCAATTCAGGCAAGGAAATTCCAGGAAGGCAAGGCAAAGCAAGGCAAGGCAGGCAAGGCAATGCAAGGCAAGGCAATTTCAGGCAAGGCAAGGCAAGGCAATTCAGGCAAGGCAATTCCAGGCAAGGAAAGGCAAGGCAAGGCAATTCAGACAAGGCAAGGCAAGCAATTCCAGGCAAGACAATTCCAGGCAAGGCAATTTCAGGAAGGCAAGGCAATTCAGGCAAGACAGGTAAGGCAAAACAAGGCAATTTCAGAAAAGGCAAGGCAATTTCAGGCAAGGCAAGACAAGGCAAGGCAAGGCAGGCAAGGCAATTCAGGCAAGACAATTTCAGACAAGCAAGGCAAGGCAATTTCAGGCAAGGTAATTCCAGGCAAGGCAAGAAAAGGCAAGGCAATTTTAGGCAAGGCAATTCAGGCAAGGCAAGACAAGACAAGGCAATTCCAGGCAAGGCAAGAAAGGCAAGGCAGGCAAGGCAATTTCAGGCAAGGCAAGGCAATTCAGGCAAGAAAAGCAAGGCAAGGCAATTCCAGAAAAGGCAAGGCAGGCAAGGCAATTAAGGCAAAAAATTCCAGGCAAGGAAATTCCAGGCAAGGCAAGGCAGGCAAGGCAAACAAGGCAAGGCAAGCAAGGCAATTCAGGCAAGGCAATGCAGCAAGGCAAGGCAGGCAAGGCAATTCCAGGCAGGCAAGGCAAGCAAGGCAATTCAGGCAAGGCAATTTCAGGCAAAGCAAGGCAAGGCAAGACAATTCAGGCAAGACAATTCCAGGAAGGCAAGGCAAGAAAGGCAAGGCAATTTCAGACAAGGCAATTCCAGAAAGGCAAGGAAAGGCAAGGCAAGACAATTCCAGGCAAGGCAAGGAAATTCCAGGCAAGAATTCAAGGCAAAACAAGGCAAGGCAAGGTAAGGCAAGGCAATTCCAGGCAAGGCAATTCAGGGTAAAAAAAGGCAAGGCAAGCAAGGCAATTCAGGCAAGGCAATTCAGGCAAGGCAGGGCAAAAACCACAATTCAGGCAAGGAAATTTCAGGCAAGGCAATTTCAGACAAGGCAAGACAAGGCAAGGCAAGACAAGGCAAGGCAATTCCAGAGAAGGAAATTCCAGTCAAGGCAAGAAGGCAAGGCAATTTCAGCAAGGCAATTCAGGCAAGGCAAGGCAATTCAGGCAAGGCAATTCAGGCAAGGCAAGGCAATTAAGGCAAGGCAATTTCAGGCAAGGCAATTCAGGCAAGGCAATTCAGGCAAGGCAAGGCAATTCAGGCAAGGCAAGGCAAGACAAGGCAAGGCAATTTCAGGCAAGGCAATTCCAGCTAAGGCAAGGCAATTTCAGAAAAGTCAACTGAAGTAGACATTGACTATTTCCCAGGTGTATTATTACTGAGGCCCTGAATGAGTGACCATAAAATAAACTCACTGAATAATGCACACCTGGAAATAGTCAGGAGTCTATTTCATATGGCCACTCAATCAGAGCATTACTGAATGATGCACACCTGGAAATAGTCAGGAGTCTATTTCATATGACCACTGATTGAGAGCCTCATTGAATAATGCACACCCAGATATTAATCAGGAGGCTATGTCATATGAACATTCAGAGCCTCAGTGAATAATACAGACCTAGGGAATACTCAGGAGTCTATTACATAGGCCCTCATTCAAAGCCTCACTGAACAATGCACACCTGTTGGGTAGTCAGGAGTCTATTTCATATGGCCACTCATTCAGCACCTCACTGAATGATACACACCTGGGGAATAGTCAGATTCTATTTAATATGAACACCATTATGAGCCTCGCTGAATTATGTATGCCTTGGAATCCTGAGAAGTCTATTTCATATGGACACTCTTTCAGAGCCTCTGAATAATACACACCTGGGAAATAGTCAGGAGTCTATTTCATATGGCCACTCATTCAGAGCCTCATTGAATAATGCACACCTGGGAAATAGTCAGGAGTCTCTTTCATATGGCCACTCATTCAGAGCCTCAGTGAATAATGCACACCTGTGAGTGGCCAGGTGTCTATTTGGCCACACATTCAGAACATCAGTGAATAATACACACCTGTGGAATAGTCAGGAGTCTATTTCATAAGGTCCCTCATAAAGTGGCTGAGTGAATAATACACACCTGGGGAATAGTCAGAATCTATTATATATTGCCACTTATTCAGAGCCTCAGTGAATAATGCACACCTGGGAAATAGTCAGGAGTCTATTTCATATGGACACTCTTTCAGAGCCTCTGAATAATACACACATTGGGAGAGTCAGGAATCTGTCTTATGGCCACTCACTGAGACTCCCAGGAATAGTGCACACTTGGGGAATTGTCAGGAGTCTATTTCATATGGCAACTCATACAGAACCTCAGTGAATAATGCACACCTGGAAATAGTCAGGAGTGTATTTCAATTAAGCACACACTAACAGGCTCAGTGAATTATACACACCTGGGAAATAGTCAGGAGTCTATTTCATATGGCCACTCATTCAGAGCCTCATTGAATAATGCACACCTGTGGAATAGTCAGGAGCCTAAATAATATAGCTACTCATTCAGAGCCTCTGAATAATATGCACCTGGGATATTTAGGTGTCTATTTCATATAGCCACTCATTCAGAGCCTCAGTGAATAATACACACCTGGGGAATAGTCAGGAGTCTATTTCATATGGCCACTCATTCTCACCTCAGTGAATAATGCACACCTGAGGAATAGTCAGGAGTCTATTTCATATGGCCACACATTCAGAGCCTCACTGAATAATACACATTTGGAATAGTGAGGAGTCTATTTCATATGGCCACTCATTCAGAGCCTCAGTGAATGGTACACACCTGTGGAATAGTCAGAGACTATTTTATATAGCCACTCATTCAGAGCCTCAGTGAATCATGCACGCCTAAGTACTGAGGATTTTATTTCAAATGACTCTTTTTAAAGCCTCAGTGAATAATACACACCTGGAAAATAATCAGGAGTCTATTTCATGGCCACTCATTCAGAGCCTCAGTGAATGCCACACACTTGAAATAATCAGATTCTATTTCATACGACCAGTATTGAGAGCCAAACTGAATAATGCACACCTTGGGAATAGTGAGGAGTCTATTTCATATGGACACTCTTTCAGAGCCTCAGTGAATAATACACACCAGGGAAATACTGAGGAGTCTTTCAATATTGCCCTCATTCACAGACTCTCAAAGTAGTGAAGTTTGGGAACTGTCAGGAATTTATTTAGAATGGCCACTCATTCAGAGACTCAGTGAAAATACACACCTAGGAATAGTGAGGATTCTATTTCAATGGCCACATTCAGAGCCTCAGTGAATAATGCACACCTGAGGAATAGTCAGGAGTCTATTTCATATGCCCACTCTTTCAGAGTCTCACTGAATAACTCACCTGTGGAGTACTGAGAGGTCTATTTCATATGGCCACTCATTTTGAGCCTCACTGAATAATACACACCTGGGTAATAGCCAGGAGTTCATTTCCGCAGGCCAACCATTAGGAGGCTCAGTGAATTATACACACCTGGGACATAGTCAGGAGTCTACTTCATATTGCTCCTCATTCAAAGCCTAAGTGAACAATGAACACCTGTGAGTCCTCAGGAATGTATGTCATATGGCCACTCATTCAGAGCCTCACTGAATGGTACACACCTGTGGAATAGTCAGGATTCTATTTAATATAGACACCCATTTTGAGACTCACTGAATAACATATACCTGTAGAATAGTGATGAGTCTATTTCATATCGCCCCTCCTTCCTAATCTCACTGAGTAATACACACCTGGGAATTGTCAGGAGTCTATTTCATATGGCCTGCTTTCAAAGCCTCATTGAATAATGCATACCTGGAGAAAAATTTGGAGTCTGTTTTATATGGCCATTCATTCAGAGCATCAGTGAATAATGTACACATGTGTAGTAGCCAGGTGTCTATTTCCTTTGGCCACACATTGAGAACCTCAGAGAATCATACACACCTGTAGAATAGACAGGAGTCTATTTCACATGGCCCCTCATTCAGTGCCATGTGAATAAAACCCACCTGGAAAATAATCAGGAGTCTATTTCACATTGCCTCCCATTCATAGCCTCAGTGAATAATCCACACCTGGGGAATAGTCAGCAATCTATTTCATAGAGTTACTTTTTCAGAAACTCCCTTAATAATGCACACATGGGGAATATTCAGAAGTCTATTTCACATGGCCACTGATTCACAGCCTCCGTGAGTAATGCATACCTGGGGAGTACTCAGCAATCTATTTTATATGGCCACTCATTCAGCACCTCAGTGAATAATGCACACCTGGGGAATAGTCAGAATTCTATTTCTTATGGTCACTCATTTAGACCTTCACTGAATAATGCACACGTTTGAATAGTCAGGATTCTCTTTCATATGGCCACTCATTCAGAGCCTCACTGAATGGTACACACCTGTGGAATAGTCAGGAGTCTATTTCATATTTCCACTAGAGCAGTCAATAAGGCACGCCTAGGGAGTTCTGAGGATTCTATTTCAAATGACCCCTCATTCAGAGATTCAGTGAATAATACACACATGGGGAATATTTAAGGCTCTATATCATATGGCCACTCATTCAGAGCCTCAGTGAATGATACACACCTGGGGAATAATCAGCATCTTACTACATATGACATGTGATTCAGAGCCAAAATGAGTAATGCACACCTTGGGAATAGATAGGTTTCCCTTTCATATGGACACTCTTTTAGAGCCTCAGTGAATAATACACACCTAGGGAATTGTCAGGAGTCTATTTCATATTGCCACTCATTCAGAGCCTCAGTGAATAATGCACACCTGGGAATTGTCAGGAGTTTATTTACAGTGTCCTCATTCAGAGCCTCATTGAATAATGCACACCTGGGAATTGTCAGGAGTCTATTTCACATGGCCATTCATTCAGAGCATCAGTGAATAATGTACACATGTGGAGTAGCCATGTGTCTATTTTCTTTGACATTCAGAACATCAGTGAATAATACACACCTGTGGAATACTCAGGAGTCTATTTCATATGGCCTGCTTTCAGAGCCTCATTGAATAATGCACACCTGGGGAATAGTCAGGAGTCTATTTTGTATGGCAACTCATACAGAACCTCAGTGAATAATGCACACCTGGGGAATAGTCAGGAATGTATTTCAATTGGCCACACATTCAGAGCTCAGTGAATAATACACACCTGGGAATTGTCAGGAGACAATTTCATCTGGCCTCTCATGCAGAGCTTCACTGAATAATACACCTGGGGAATAGTCAGCAATCTATTTTATATGGCCATTCATTCAGAGCATCTCTGAGTAATAAGCTCCTTGGATATTCAGGAATCTCTTGAATATGGCCATTCAGAGCCTCACTGAATAATACACACCTGTGGAATTGTCATATGGCCACTAATTCAGAATCTCATGGAGTAATGCACACCTGGGGAATAGTCAGGATTCTCTTTCATATGGCCACTCATTCAGAGCCTCACTGAATGATACACACCTGTGGAATTGTCAAGAGTCTATTTCATATTGCCACTCATTCAGAGCCTCAGTGAATAATGCACACCTGGGAGTACTGAGGATTCTATTGTAAATAATAGACATTTGGGAATAGTCAATGGTCTATTTTATATGGTCACTCATTCAGAGCCTCACTGAATAATAATACACACCTGGGGAATAATCAGGATTCTATTTCATATGACCAGTCATTGAGAACCAAGCTGAATAATGCACACCTGTGGAATAGTCAGAGTCTATTTCATATGGCCACTCATTCAGAGCCTCAGTGAATAATGCACACCTGGGGAATAGTCAGAGTCTGTTTAACATGACCACATTACAACCCACAGTGAATAATGCACAATTGTGGAGCACTGAGGACTAATTTATATCACCCTGATTCTGAGACTCTGAATAATGCACACTGGGAATAGTCAGGAGTCTATTTTGTATGGCAACTCATACAGAACCTCAGTGAATAATACACAAGTGCAGAATAGTCAGAAGTCTATTTTATATGGCCACTCAGAGAATCAGGAATCATGCAGACTTGGGAATACTCAGGAGTCTATTTCACATGGCCAATAATTCAGAGCCACAGTGAATAATGCACACCAGGGTAATAGTCAGGAGCCTCTTTCATATGGCCATTCAGTGCCTCACTGAATAATACACACCTAGGGAATTGTCAGGAGTCTATTTTATATGGTCACTCATTCAGAGCCTCACTGAATAATACACACCTGTGGAATAGTCAGGAGTCTATTTTGTATGGCAACTCATACAGAACCTCAGTGAATAATGAACTCCTATGTAGTAGTCAGGACGCTGTTTAAGATAGCCACGAATTAAGTGCCTCCTGAATGATACACACCTGTGGAATAGTCAGGAGTCTATTTCATATGGCCACTCATTCTGGGCCTCACTGAATAATACACACCTGGTGGAGTATCAGGAGTCTTTGGTATGGACTCATACAGATCCTCTTTGAATAATCCACACAGAACAATTAGGAGTCTATGTAATATGGCTACTCATTCAGATAATCAGTGAATAATGCACATGACTACACATTCAGATAATCAGTGAATAATGCACACCTGTGGAATAGTCAGGAGTCTATTTTATATGGCCACTCATTCAGAGCCTCACTGAATAATACACACCTGTGGAATAGTCAGGAGTCTATTTCATATGGCCACTCATTCAGAGCCTCACTGAATAATGCACACCAAGTAACATGAGACTATTTCATATGGAAATTCATTTAGAACCTCACTGAATAATACACACCTGTGGAATAGTCAGGAGTCTATTTTATATGGCCACTCATTCAGAGCCTCAGTGAATAATGCACACCTGTGGAATAGTCAGAAGTTTCTTTCATATGGCCACTCATTCAGAGCCTCACTGAATGATACACACCTGTGGAATAGTCAGAAGTCTATTTTATATGGCCACTCATTCAGAGCCTCACTGAATAATGCACACCTGTGGAATAGTCAGGAGTCTATTTTATATGGCCACTCATTCAGGCAAGGCAAAAAGGCAAGGCAATTCAAGGCAAGGCAAGAAAGGCAAGGCAAAGCAAGGCAATTCAGGCAAGGCAAAGCAAGGCAATTCCAGGCAAGGCAAGGCAAGGCAAGCAATTCAGGCAAGACAATTTCAGGCAAGGCAGGCAAGGCAAGGCAAGGCAAGGCAAGCAATTCAGGCAAGGCAATTCCAGGCAAGGCAAGGAAGGCAAGGCAGGCAATTCAGGCAGGGCAATTCAGGCTAGGCAAGGCAAGGAAAAGCAAGGCAATTCAAGGCAAGGCAAGGAAAGACAAGGCAAGGCAAGGCAAGCAAAAGGCAATTCAGGCAAGGCAATTCAGGCAAGCAAGGCAAAAATTCCAGGCAAGGCAAGCAATTCCAGGCAAGGCAAGGCAAAAAGGCAATTCCAGGAAAGGCAATTCAGCAAGGCAATTCAGGCAAGGAAAAGCAAGGCAAGGCAATTCAGGCAGGGCAATTCCAGGCAAGGCAGGCAATTCCAGGCAGGCAATTCAGGCAAGGCAAGAAAGGCAAGGCAGGCAATTCCAGAAGGCAAGGCAGGCAAGACAATTCCAGGCAAGGCAAGAAAGGCAAGGCAAGACAATTTCAGGCAAGGCAATTCAGGCAAGGCAGAATAGCAGGAATTTCAGGCAAGGCAAGGCAAGGCAAGGCAAGGCAAGCAATTCCAGGCAAGGCAAGACAAGGCAAGGCAGGCAAGGCAAGCAATTCCAGGCAGGCAAGGCAAGGCAAGGCAAGGCAAGGCAATTCAAGGCAAGCAATTCCAGGCAGGCAAGGCAAGGCAATTCCAGGCAGGCAAGGCAAGGCAAGGCAAGGCAATTTTAGGCAAGGCAAGGAAAGACAAGGCAAGGCAAGGCAAGGCAATTTTAGGCAAGGCAATTCCAGGCAAGGCAAGGCAAAAGGCAAAACAAGGCAATTTCAGACAAGGCAAGGCAGGCAAGGCAAAAAGGCAAGGCAAAAAGGCAATTCCAGGCAAGGCAAGCAAGGCAATTCCAGGCAAGGCAAGGCAAGAAAGCAAGGCAAAAAGGCAAGGCAATTTTAGGCAAGGCAAGGCAAGGCAGGCAATTCAGGCAAGGCAAGGCAAGGCAAGGCAAGAAAAGGCAAGGCAAGACAAGGCAAATCCAGGCAAGGCAATTCCAGACAAGGCAAGGCAGGCAATTCCAGGCAAGGAAAGGCAAGCAAGGCAAGGCAATTCCAGGCAAGGCAAGGCAAGGCAAAAAGGCAATTCCAGGCAAGGCAAAACAAGGCAAGGCAAGGCAAGGCAATTCCAGCAAGAAGGCAAGGCAATTCAGGCAAGGAAAAGCAAGGCAATTCCAGGCAGGCAAGGCAAGGCAATTCAGGCAAGGCAAAGCAAGGCAATTCAGGCAAGAAAATTCCAGGCAAGAAAGGCAAGGCAATGCAAGGCAAGGCAAGCAATTCCAGGCAAGGCAGGCAAGGCAAAAAGGCAAGGCAAAAGGCAAGGCAAGACAAGGCAATTCCAGCAAGGCAAGGCAAAGCAAGGCAATTCAAGGCAAGGCAATTCAGGCAAGGCAAAAGCAAGGCAATTCCAGGCAGGCAAGGCAAGGCAATTCAAGGCAAGGCAAAGCAAGGCAATTCAGGCAAGAAAATTCCAGGCAAGACAAGGCAATTCAAGGCAAGGCAAGCAATTCCAGGCAAGGCAGGCAAGGCAAAAAGGCAAGGCAAAAGCAAGGCAAGACAAGGCAATTCAAAGCAAGGCAAGGCAAAGCAAGGCAATTCAAGGCAAGGCAATTCAGGCAAGGCAAGCAAGGCAAGGCAAGGCAATTCCAGGCAGGCAATTCAGGCAAGGCAAGCAAGACAATACTAGGCAAAAATTCCAGGCAAGGCAAGGCAAAGGCAAGGCAAAGCAAGGCAATTCAGACAAGGCAATTCAGGCAAGGCAAAGGCAAGGCAAGAAAATTTCAGGCAAGGCAAAACAAGGCAAGGCAATTCAGGCAAGGCAAAACAAGGCAAGGCAAAAAGGCAAAACAAGGCAAGGCAGGCAATTCAGGCAAGGCAATTCAGGCAAGGCAAAAAGGCAATTCCAGGAAGGCAAGGCAATTCAGGCAAGGCAAAACAAGGCAAGGCAAGGCAAGGCAGGCAATTCAGGCAAGAAAGGCAAGGCAAAGGCAATTCAGGCAAGAAAGGCAAGGCAGGCAAGGCAAGCAAGGCAATTCAGGCAAGGCAATTCAGGCAAGGCAAAGCAAGGCAATTCAAAGCAAGGCAAGGCAAGACAAGACAAGGCAAGGCAATTTTAGACAAGGAAAGGCAAGGCAAGCAAGGCAATTCAGGCAAGGCAAAAAGGCAAGGCAAAGGCAAGGCAATTCAAGCAAGGCAAGGCAAGAAAGGCAAGGCAATTTTAGACAAGGAAATTCCAGGCAAGGCAATTCAGGCAAGACAATTTCAGGCAAGGCAAGGCAAAAAGGCAATTCCAGGCAAAAGGCAAAACAAGGCAAGAAAATTCCAGGCAAGGAAAGGCAATTCCAGGCAAGGCAGGCAAGGCAATTCAGCAAGGCAATTCAGGCAAGGCAAAGGCAAGGCAAAGGCAAGGCAATCAGGCAAGGCAAGAAAAGGCAAGACAAGGCAATTCAAAGCAAGGCAATTCAGGCAAGGCAAGGCAAGGCAATTCTAGGCAAGGCAATTCCAGGAAGGCAAGGCAGGCAATTCAGGCAAGGAAAAGCAAGGCAGGCAAGGCAAAACAAGGCAATTCAGGCAAGGCAAGGCAAGGCAATTCCAGACAAGGCAATTCAGGCAAGGTAATTCCAGGCAAGGCAAGGCAAGGCAAGGCAAGGCAAGGCAAAGCAAGACAAGACAATTCCAGGCAAGAAAAGTGCAAGGCAAAGGCAAGGAAAGGCAAGACAAGAAAAGGCATGGCAATTCTAAGCAAGAAAATTCCAGGAAAGGCAGGCAAGGCAAGGCAATTCCAGGCAAGGCTGATTTAGGAGAGGAAAGATAATGCAAGGCAATTTCAGGAAAGTCAATTTTAGGAGGGCAAGGCAAGGCAATTCCAGAAAAGGGAAGGCAAGGCAGAGCAATTTCAGACAAGGCAATCCCAGAAAAGTCAAGGCAAGGCAAGGCAATTCTAGGCAAGACAATTAGAGGCAAGGCAAGACAAGGCAAGGCAATACCAGACAAGGTAATTCCAGGCAAGGCAAGAAAATGCAATTCTAGGCAAGGCAATTCAGGCGAGGAAAGGCAAGGCAAGGCAATTTGAAACAAGGCAACTCCAGTCAAGGAAAGACAAGACAAGGGAATTCCACGCAAGCTATTCCAGAAAAGGCAAGGCAGGGCAATTCCAGGTAAGGAAAAACAAGGCAAGGCAAGAAAATTCCAGACAAGGCAATTCAGGCAAGGCAAGACAATTCCAGGAAAGGCAAGGCAAGGAAAGGCAAGGCAATTCTAGGCAAGGCAATTCCAGGCAAGGCAAGGCAAGGCAATTCAGGCAAGGCTCTTTAGGTAATGCAAGGCAATTTTAGGAAAGTCAATTTCAGCATGGCAAGGCAATGCAGACAAGGCAAGGCAAGACAAAGCAAGGCAATTCAGGCAAGGAATTCCAGGCAAGCAAGGCAAGCAATTCAGGCAAGGAAATTCCAGGCAAGGCAGGCAAGGCAAAGGCAAGGCAAAGGCAATTCCAGGCAAGCAATTCAGGCAAGGCAATCCCATGCAAAGAAAGGCAAGGCAAGGCAAGGCAGCAAGGCAATTCCAGCAAGGCAATTCAGGCAAGGCAATTCCAGGAAGGCAAGGCAAGAAAAGGCAAGGCAAGGCAAGACAAGGCAAGGCAATTCCAGACAAGGTAATTCCAAGAAGGCAAGGAAAGGCAATTCAAGGCAAGCAATTCAGGCAAGACAAGGCAAGGCAAGGCAAGGCAAAACAAGGCAATTCAAAAAGGCAATTTCAGTCAAGGCAAGGCAAGGCAATTCAGCAAGGCAATTCCAGGAAGGCAAGGCAAGGCAATTTCAGACAAGGCAAGGCAAAGCAAGGCAAGACAAGACAATTCCAGGCAATGCAAGGCAATTCCAGGAAGGCAAGGCAGGCAATTTTAGGCAAGGCAAGGCAGGCAAGAAAAGGCAAGGCAATTCAGGCAAGGCAATTTTAGGCAAGGCAAAGGCAAGGAAAGGCAAGGCAATTCAGGCAAGGCAATTCAGGCAATGCAAGGCAATTCAGGCTAGGTAATTCCAGGCAAGGCAATGTAAGCCATGGCAAGGTAAGGCAATTTTAGGCAAGACAATTCCAGGCAAGACAAGGCAAGGCAATCCCATGCAAAGAAAGGCAAGGCAATGCAAGATAATTTCAGGCAAGACAATTCCAGGCAAGACAAGGCAAGGCAATGCAAGGCAATTCCAGGCAAGACAAGGCAAGGCAGGCAAGGCAATTTCAGGCAAGGAAATTCCAGGCAAGGCAAGGCAAGGCAAGAAAATGCAAGGCAAGGCAATTCCAGGCAAGGCAAGGCAAGGTAAGGCAAGGCAATTCCAGGCAATGCAAGGCAAGGCAGGGCAATTGCAGGCAGGGAAATTTCAGGCAAAGCAAGGCAAGGCAGGGCAATTACAGGCAGGCCAATTCCAGAAAATGCAATGCAAGGCAAGACAATTCTAGGCAAGGCAATTCAGGCAAGGCAAGGCAAAACAAGGCAATTCCAGGCAAGGCAGGGCAATTCCAGGCAAGGCAAGAAAAGGCAATGCAAGAAAATTCCCAGCAAGGCAAAAATTCCAGGCAAGGGAATTCAAGGCAAGGCAAAACAAGGAAAGGCACGTCAATTCCAGGCAAGGCAATTCTAGGCAAGGCAAGGCAAGAAAAGGCAAGGCAAGCAAGGCAATTCAAGGCAAGGCAATTGAGGCAAGGCAAGGCAAGGCAAGCAAAACAAGGCAATTCAGGCAAGGCAAGCAAGGCAATTTCAGACAAGGCAAGACAAGACAAGGCAAGGCAATTCCAGAGAAGGAAATTCCAGTCAAGGCAAGAAAAAGCAATTTCAGAAAGTCAATTCCAGGCAAGGCAAGGAAATTCTAGTCAAGGTAAGGCAATTCTAGGCAAGGCAAGGCAATTCAAGGCAAGGCAATTTCAGGCAAGGCAATTCCTGGCAATGCAAGGCAAGGCAATTCCAGGCAAGGCAAGGCAAGACAAGGCAGGAAAAGTTATTTCTGGCAAGGCAATTCCAGCTAAGGCAAGGCAATTTCAGAAAAGTCAACCTGAAGTAGACATTTGACTATTTCCCAAGGGTGTATTATACACTGAGGCCCTGAATGAGTGACCATATAAAATAAACTCACTGAATAATACACATGGGAAATAGTCAGAGTTCATGCCATATGGCCACTCAATCAGAGCATTACTGAATGATGCACACCTGGGAAATAGTCAGGATTCTTTTTCATATGACCACTGATTGAGAGCCTCATTGAATAATGCACACCCAGATATTAATCAGGAGGCTATGTCATATGAACATTCCTTCAGAGCCTCAGTGAATAATACAGACCTAGGGAATACTCAGGAGTCTATTACATAGGCCCTTTCATTCAAAGCCTCACTGAACAATGCACACCTGTTGGGTAGTCAGGAGTCTATTTCATATGGCCACTCATTCAGAACCTCACTGAATGACACACACCTGGGGAATAGTCAGTATTCTATTTAATATGAACACCTATTATGAGCCTCGCTGAATTATATATGCCTTGGAATCCTGAGAAGTCTATTTTATATGGCCACTCATTCAGAGCCTCAGTGAATAATACACATGGGAAATAGTCAGGAGTCTATTTCATATGGCCACTCATTCAGAGCCTCATTGAATAATGTATACCTGGAGAAAAATTTGGAGTCTCTTTCATATGGCCACTCATTCAGAGCCTCAGTGAATAATGCACACCTGTAGAGTGGCCAGGTGTCTATTTGCTTTGGCCACACATTCAGAACATCAGTGAATAATACACACCTGTGGTATAGTCAGGAGTCTATTTCATATGGCCACTCATTCAGAGCCTCAGTGAATAATACACACCTGGGGAATAGTCAGGAATCTATTATATATTGCCACTTATTCAGAGCCTCAGTGAATAATGCACACCTGGGAAATAGTCAGGAGTCTATTTCATATGGACACTCATTCAGAGCCTCACTGAATAATACACACATTGGGAGAGTCAGGAATCTGTTTCTTATGGCCACTCACTGAGACTCCCAGGAATAGTGCACACTTGGGGAATTGTCAGAGTCTATTTCATATGGCAACTCATACAGAACCTCAGTGAATAATGCACACCTGGGAAATAGTCAGGAGTGTATTTCAATTAAGCACACACTAACAGGCTCAGTGAATTATACACACCTGGGGAATAATCAGGAGTCTATTTCATATGGCCACTCATTCAGAGCCTCATTGAATAATGCACACCTGTGGAATAGTCAGGAGCCTAAATAATATAGCTACTCATTCAGAGCCTCACTGAATAATGCACACCTGAGGAATAGTCAGGAGTCTACTTCATATTGCTCCTCATTCAAAGCCTCAGTGAATAATACACACCTAGGGAATACTCAGGAGTCTATTTCATATGGCCACTCATTCCTCACCTCAGTGAATAATGCACACCTGAGGAATAGTCAGGATTCTATTTCTTATGGACACTCATTCAGACCTTCACTGAATAATGCACACCTTGGGAATAGTGAGGATTCTGTTTCATATGGCCACACATTCAGAGCCTCACTGAATGGTACACACCTGTGGAATAGTCAGGAGACTATTTTATATAGCCACTCATTCAGAGCCTCAGTGAATCATGCAAGTCTGAGGAGTACTGAGGATTTTATTTCAAATGACTCTTCATTCAAAGCCTCAGTGAATAATACACACCTGGGGAATAGTCAGGAGACTATTTTATATAGCCACTCATTCAGAGCCTCAGTGAATAATGCACACCTGGGAAATAGTCAGGATTCTATTTCATACGACCAGTATTGAGAGCCAAACTGAATAATGCACACCTTGGGAATAGTGAGGAGTCTATTTCATATGGACACTCTTTCAGAGCCTCAGTGAATAATACACACCTAGGGAATACTCAGGAGTCTATTTCATATGGCCACTCATTCAGAGCCTCTGAATAATACACACCTGGGGAATAGTCAGGATTCTATTTCATATGGCCACTCATTCAGAGACTCAGTGAAAAATACACACCTAGGGAATAGTGAGGATTCTATTTCAATGGCCACACATTCAGAGCCTCAGTGAATAATGCACACCTGAGGAATAGTCAGGAGTCTATTTCATATGCCCACTCTTTCAGAGTCTCACTGAATAACTCACCCTGTGGAGTACTGAGAGGTCTATTTCATATGGCCACTCATTTTGAGCCTCACTGAATAATACACACCTGGGGAATAGTCAGGAGTCTATTTCATATGGCCACTCATTCAGAGGCTCAGTGAATTATACACACCTGGGGAATAGTCAGGAGTCTACTTCATATTGCTCCTCATTCAAAGCCTAAGTGAACAATGAACACCTGTGAGTCCTCAGGAATGTATGTCATATGGCCACTCATTCAGAGCCTCACTGAATAATGCACACCTGAGGAATAGTCAGGATTCTATTTAATATGGACACCCATTTTGAGACTCACTGAATAACCTATACCTGTAGAATAGTGAGGAGTCTATTTCATATCGCCCTCCTTCGAGTCTCACTGAGTAATACACACCTGGGAATTGTCAGGAGTCTATTTCATATGGCCTGCATTCAGAGCCTCATTGAATAATGCATACCTGGAGAAAAATTTGGAGTCTGTTTTATATGGCCATTCATTCAGAGCATCGGTGAATAATGTACACATGTGGAGTAGCCAGGTGTCTATTTCCTTTGGCCACACATTGAGAACCTCAGCGAATCATACACACCTGTGGAATAGACAGGAGTCTATTTCACATGGCCCCTCATTCAGTGCCCGTGTGAATAAAACCCACCTGGAAAATAATCAGGAGTCTATTTCACATTGCCTCCCATTCATAGCCTCAGTGAATAATCCACACCTGGGGAATAGTCAGCAATCTATTTCATATGGTCACTCATTCAGAGCCTCAGTTAATAATGCACACATGGGGATATTAAGAAGTCTATTTCACATGGCCACTGATTCACAGCCTCCATGAGTAATGCATACCTGGGGAGTACTCAGCAATCTATTTCATATGGCCACTCATTCAGCACCTCAGTGAATAATGCACACCTGGGGAATAGTCAGAATTCTATTTCTTATGGTCACTCATTTAGACCTTCACTGAATAATGCACACGTTTGGAATAGTCAGGATTCTCTTTCATATGGCCACTCATTCAGAGCCTCACTGAATGGTACACACCTGTGGAATAGTCAGGAGTCTATTTCATATTTCCACTCATTCAGAGCCTCAGTTAATAATGCACACCTGGGAATTGTCAGGAGTCTATTTCACATGGCCCCTCATTCAGAGCCTCAGTGAATAATACACACCTGGGAATTTTCAGGAGTCTATTTTGTATGGCAACTCATACAGAACCTCAGTGAATGATACATTTCTGGGAATAATCAGCATCTTACTACATATGACATGTGATTCAGAGCCTCACTGAATAATGCACACCTTGGGAATAGATAGGTTTCTTTCATATGGACACTCTTTAGAGCCTCAGTGAATAATACACACCAGGGAATATTGATTAGGATATTTTATATTGCCACTCATTCAGAGCCTCAGTTAATAATGCACACCTGTGGAATTGTCAGTTTATTTACAGTGTCCTCTCATTCAGAGCCTCATTGAATAATGCATACCTGAAAAATTTCAGTCTCTTTCACATGGCCATTCATTCAGAGCATCAGTGAATAATGTACACATGTGGAGTAGCCAGGTGTCTATTTCCTTTGGCCACACATTCAGAACATCAGTGAATAATACACACCTGGGGAATACTCAGGAGTCTATTTCATATGGCCACTCATTCAGAGCCTCAGTGAATAATACACACCTGGGGAATAGTCAGCAATCTATTTTATATGGCCATTCATTCAGAGCATCAGTGAATAATCCACACTTCTGGAGTAGCAATGTGTCTATTTTCTTTGGCGATACATTCAGAACATCAGTGAATAATACACACCTGTTGAATACTCAGGAGTCTATTTTATATAGCCACTCAGTGAGAGCCTCAGGGAGTAGTGCACACCTGGGGAATTTTCAGGAGTCTATTTTGTATGGCAACTCATACAGAACCTCAGTGAATAACACACACCTGGGGAATAATTAGGAATGTATTTCAATTGACCACACATTCAGAAGCTCAGCGAACAATACACACCTAGGGAATTTTCAGGAGACAATTTCATCTGGCCTCTCATGCAGAGCTTCACTGAATAATGCACTGCTGTGGAGTAGTCAGCAACCTAATTGATATCTCCATTCATTCAAAGCATCAGTGAATAATACACACCTGGGGAATAGTCAGCAATCTATTTTATATGGCCATTCATTCAGAGCCTCACTAAATGGTACATAACTGTGGAATTGTCATATGGCCACTAATTTAAAATCTCATGGAGTAATGCACACTGGAGAATAAGTGAGGATTCTTTTTTATATGGCCACTCATTCAGAGCCTCACGGAATGATACACACCTGTGGAATTGTCAAGAGTCTATTTCATATTGCCACTCATTAAGAGCCTCAGTGACTAATGCACACCTGGGGAGTACTGAGGATTCTATTGTAAATAATAGACATTTGGGTAATAGTCAATGGTCTATTTTATATGGTCACTCATTCAGAGCCTCACTGAATGATACACACCTGGGGAATAATCCAGATTCTATTTCATATGACCAGTCATTGAGAACCAAGCTGAATAATGCACACCTTGGAAATAGTCACGTGTCTCTTTCATAGGGACACTCTTTCAGAGCCTCAGTTAATAATGCACACCTGGGGAATAGTAGGGAGTCTGTTTAACATGACCACACATTACAACCCACAGTGAATAATGCACAACTGTGGAGCACTGAGGAGTCTAATTTATATCACCCCCGATTCTGAGACTTTCTGAATAATGCACACATGGGGAACAGTCAGAAGTCCATTTCATATGACCAGTCATTGAGAACCAAGCTGAATAATGCACACCTGGGGAATAGTCAGAAGTCTATTTTATATGGCCACTCAGAGAATCAGGAATCATGCAGACTTGGGGAATACTCAGGAGTCTATTTCACATGGCTCCAATAATTTAGAGCCACAGTGAATAATGCACACCAGGGTAATAGTCAGGAGCCTCTTTCATATGGCCAGTAATTCAGTGCCTCACTGAATAATACACACCTAAAAATCGTCAGGACTCTATTTTATATTATTACTCATTCAGAGCCTTTTGAATAATTCACAACTGAGCAATAGTAAGAGTCTATTATATAAGGCCTCTCATTCAGAACTTCAGTGAATAATGAACTCCTATGTAGTAGTCAGGACGCTGTTTAAGATAGCCACGAATTAAGTGCCTCCCTGAATGATACACATCTGTGTGATAGTCAGGAGTCTATTTCATATGACCTTTCATTCTGGGCCTCACTGAATAATACACACTTGGTGGAGTATCAGGAGTCCCTTTGGTATGGACTCACATACAGATCCTCTTTGAATAATCCACACAGAACAATTAGGAGTCTATGTAATATGGCTACTCATTCAAACAATCAATGAATAATGCACACATGGCTACACATTCAGATAATCCGTGAATAAAGCACACATGTGAAATAATAAGGAGTCTGTTTTATATGGCCACTCTTTCACAGTCTCACTGAATATTACAGACTTGTGATATAGTCTGGGGTCTATTTCTTATGGCCACTCATTCAGAGCCTCACTGAATAATGCACACCAAGTAACATGAGACTATTTCATATGGAAATTCATTTAGAACCTCACTGAATATGACATACCTGGAAAATCGTCAGGCGTCTATTTTATATGGCCAATTTTTCACAGCCTCATGGAATAATGCACACCTGCGGAATAGTCAGAAGTTTCTTTCATATGGCCAGTCATTGAGAGCCTCACTAAATGTATATACCTGGGGAAATAGTCAGAATACTGCGTTATCCTCTCATGCAGAATCTCACTGAATAATGCACACCTGTGGAATAGTCAGGAGTCTTTTTCATGTGGCCTCTCATTCGGAATGTCACTTAAAAATGTGGAGTAGAGAGAACTTCCAAGATGAAGCCATAGAAACAACTCAGAATTGCAGCTCTCAGTGAAGGCACAGAGGGTAACTCCTAGCCACTTTCTCAGAAGGACCTTTTTATGCCCACAGAACGTTAAAAGTCCCAGGTGTAGGAGAGACACAGGATGCCAGCACAGCTGGCTCATGTGGCCGGTTCAGCGGGTACCACAGCGCAGTGGCACCTGGAACAAAACTCACTGGTCTGGGTGCCCTGTTAAACCGGCAATCTAATATTTGGAAGGGCAGATTGACATGACCATCTGATTAAACGGGACTTGGACAATGAGACAGAACAGAAGATTCCTGGAAAGCACAACTTGAGCCGGTGCAGTGGGCAGTAACACGGGAGATCACACGAATCCCAGTGCCCAATCAGCAGGCTACTGGGGCGCCAGTGAGAGTCAACCATTCAAATTGGGGAGAAAAAGAGAGAGAGGACAGACTCTGAGGCAGGGAGCCAGGTGATCCGGTTCGGTGGGTCCCACTTTCACGGGGACAAGAAGGGCAGCGATTGGAGGCGCTCAGGATTGAGAGTTTTGCGACCCACAAAGCTGAAACTAGGATGGTGCAGCCCGGTAGGGGAGGGGCACCCGCCAATATGAATGCAATCCACCCCTACTGAAGCACCGCCCAGTGCTGATGCAGCCTGCCATTGCCAAGGCTACCCACCATAACAGAGCGACTCTGGCAACAGGGCGGAATGCACCACAGCAGAATGGAGCACTGTGGCATCAGGGCAGACCGGCGCTAGCAGGCTGGAGCCTCAGCAGGCAAATAGCGAATAGACTACTTCCTAGCCAGCCAGGACAGTGCAACAGATACTCATAAAGAAAGCCCCAAGTCCCTGAGACAGAGCATCTAAGGGGGATAAAAAGGGTGGGTTTATGAGTTCTGCTCCAGCAGACATAAACACATCCTTCCAACAAAACTGAATGAACAACGGAGCTCACAGCTCAGCACTGGAGCTCTTATAAAGCACAGAACGTCTCCTCAAGCAGCTCCCTGTATATCCAAAGAGTCACCTCAAAAAAGGACTAAACAGACTGACATTTGGCAAGCATCATTCTGGAACAAAGATAGCAGAAGAAGAAACTGGTAGCATCCTCATGTTAAGTTTACAGGTAATAGACAAGCACCTGTGGAATAATCAGAAGTCAGATGGCTAGACCATTAGAAGGAAAACTAAGTAACAGAAATACTTTATAATCAACAATCATATGGCCACTCATTCAGAGCCTCAGTGAATAATGCACACCATGGTGGATAACTCTTGGATATGACCACAGGAGTACACCCAAACCAAAACACCTCACCTCCTACAAGGACCAAAACCTCACCAGCAAGGGAACAAAGCTGGACGGAGAATGAGTGTGATGAAATGACGAATCAGACTTCAGAAAGTGGATAATGAGAAACTTCAGTGAGCTAAAAGAACATGTTCTAAATCAATGCAAAGAAACTAAGAACCTTGAAAAAGATTTGAAAAAGATTCGAGGAAATGATAACAAGAATGGACAACTTAGAGAGGAATATGAATGAATTGAAGGAGCTGAAAATTACAACAGGAGACCTTCGTGAACCATGCACAAGTTTCAAAAGCCGAATTGACCAAGCAGAAGAAAGAATATCAGAAGTCAAAGATCAACTCAATGAAATAAAATGAGAAACCAAGATTAGAGAAAAAGCACAAAAGGAATGAACAAAATCTCCAAGAAATGTGGGACTATGTGAAGAGACCCAACCTACGTTTGATAGGTGTACCAGAATGTGATGAAGAGAATGAATTCAAGCTGGAAAACACTCTTCAGGATATTATCCAGAAAAATTTCCCCAACGTAGCAAGGCAGGCCAATACTCAACTCCAGGAAATACAGAGAACACCACAAAGATATTCTGCAAGAAGAGCAACCCCAAGGCACATAATCGTCAGATTCATCGGGGTTGAAATGAAGGAGAAAATACTAAGAACAGCCAGAGAGAAGGGTCGGGTCACCCACAAAGGGAAGCCCATCAGACTCACAGCAGATGTCTTGGCAGAAACTCTATAAGCCAGAAGAGAGTGGGGGCCAATATTCAGCATCCATAAATAAAAGAATTTTCAACCCAGAATTTCATATCCAGCTAAACTGAGATTCACAAGTGAAGGAAAAATAAAATCCTTCACAAACAAGCAAGTACTCAGAGATTTTGTCACCACCAGGCCTGTTTTACAACAGCTCCTAAAAGAGGCACTACACATAGAAAGAAACAACCAGTTCCAGCCATCCTGAGAGCATACCAAATGCTAAAGAGCATCAACAAAATGAGGAATCTACATGAACCAAGGGGCAAAACAGCCAGCTAGCATCAAAATGGCAGGATCAAATTCACACACAACAATATTAACTCTAAATGTAAATCGGTTAAATGCACCAATCAAAAGACACAGACTGGAAAATTGGATTAAAAAACCGAAACCCACTGGTGTGATGTATCCAGAAAACCCAACTCACATGAAAGGATACACAAAGGCTCAAAATAGAAAGATGGAGGAAGATTTACGAAGAAAATGGAGAGCAAAAAAAAGGCAGAAGTTGCAATTCTCGTCTCTGATAAAATTGACTTTAAAGCAAAAAAAATCAAAAGACACAAAAAAGGTCATTACATAATGGTAAAAGGATCGATACATGAAGAAGAGCTAACGATTCTAAATATATATGGACCCAATGCAGGAGCACCCAGATAAATAAGGCAAGATCTAAAAGACTTACAAGAAGACTTAGACTCCCAAACAGTAATAGTGGGAGACTTTAACACTCCACTGTCAATATCAGACAGATCAACCAGACAGAAAATTAACAAGGATATCCAGGACTTGAACTCAGACCTGGAACAAGCAAACCTGATAGACATTTACAGAACTCTCCACCCCAAATCCACAGAGTATACATTCTTCTCAGCCCCACATCACACCTACTCCAAAATTGACCACTTAATTGGAAGTAAAGCACTCCTCAGCAAATGCAAAACAAATGAAATCATAACAAACAGTCTCTCAGACCATAGTGCAATCAAGTTGGAACTCAGAATTCAGAAAATAACTCAGAACCGCACAGCTTCATGGAAACTGAACAACTGGCTCTTGAATGTTGATTGATAAACAATGAAATGAAGGCAGAAATAAAGAAGTTCTTGAAACCAATGAGAATGAAGACACAACATACCAGAATCTCTGGGACACATTTAAAGCAGTCTGTAGAGGAAAATATATAGCAATAAGTGCCCACATGAGAAGAGTGGAGAGATCCAAAATTGACACCTATCATCAAAATTGAAAGAGCTAGAGGAGCAAGATCAAAAAGCTCAAAACCTAGCGAAGACAAGAAATAACTAAGATCAGAGCAGAACTGAAGGAGATAGAGACAAGAAAACCCTTCAAAAATCAATAAATCAAGAGCTGGTTTTTCAAAAAGATCAACAAAATAGACAGACCACTAGCCAGACTGATAAAAAGAAAAGAGAGAACAACCAAATAGATGCAATAAAAACGATAAAGGGAAATCACCACAGATTCCACAGAAATTCAAACCATCATCAGAGAATACTACAAACAACTCTATGCACATAAACTAGTAAACCAGGAAGAAATGGATAAATTCCTGGACGCCTGTGTCCTCCCAAGCCTAAACCAGGAGGAAGCTGAAACTATGAATAGACCAATAACAAGGTCTGAAGTTGAGGCAGCAATTAAGAGCCTAACACACACAAGAAAGCCCAGGTCCAGATGGGTTCACAGCCGAATTCTACCAGACACACAAAGAGGATCTGGTACCATTCCTTCTGAAACTATTCCAAATAATTCAAAAAGAGGGAACCCTTCCAAAATCATTTTATGAGACCAATATCATCCTGATACCAAAACGTGGCAGAGACTCAACAAGAAAAGAAAACTTCAGGCCAATATTTATGATGAACATGGATGCAAAAATCTTCAATGAAATACTGGCAAACCGATTACAACAGCACATTAAAAAAACTTATCCATCATGATTATGTAGGATTCATCCCGGGGATGCAAGGCTGATTCAACATAGGCAAGTCAATAAACGTCATTCACCACATTAACAGAACCAAAAACAAAAACCATACGATTATCTCAATTGACGCACAGAAAGCATTTGACAATATTCAACAGCCCTTTATGCTAAAAACCCTCAATAAACTTGGTATTGAGGGGTTTTAGCATATGGAACATATCTCAAATTAATAAAAGCTATTAATGACAAATCAACAGCCAGTATCATTTTTAATGGGCAAAAACTGGAAGCATTCCCTTTGAAATCTGGCTCTGGACAAGAATGCCCTCTCTCACCACTCCTATTCAACATAGTACTGGAAGTTCTAGCCAGAGCAATCAGGCAAGAAAAAGAAATAAATGTTATTCAGAGAGGAAAGTTGGAAGCCAAATTGTCTGTATTTGCAGACGACATGATATTATACCTACAAGACCCCGTCATCTCAGCCCAAAAACTCCTGAAACTGATAAGCAACTTCAGCAAAGTCTCAGGATATAAAATCAATGTGCAAAAATCACAAGCATTCCTATACACCAATAACAGACTTAAAGAGAACCAAATCAAGAACAAACTGCCATTCACAATTGCTACAAAGAAAATAAAATACCTAGGAATACAATTCACAAGGAATGTAAGGGACCTCTTTAAGGAAAACTACAAACCACTGCTCAACGAAATAAGAGAGGACACAAACAGATGGAGAAACATTCCATGTTCGTTGTTAGGAAGAATCAATATCATGAAAATGGCTATACTGCCCAAAGTAATTTACACAATCAATGCTATCCCCATCCAACTACCATTGAATTTCTTCACAGAACTGGAAAACCACCATGAACTTTATATGGAACCAAAGAGAGCCCGCATAGCCAAGTCAATTCTAAGCAAAAGAACACAGCGGGAGGCATCACACTACCAGACTTCAAACTATACTACAAGGCTACAGTAATCAAAACAGCATGGTACTGGTACCAAAACAGAGATATAGACCAATGGAACAGAACAGAGGCATCGGAGGCAACACAACATATCTACAACCATATAATCTTTGATAAACCAGACAAAAACAAGCAATGGGGAAAGAATTTTCTGTTTAATAAATGTTATTCAAATAGGAAAGGTGGAAGCCAAATTGTCTGTATTTGCAGACGACATGATAGTATACCTAGAAGACCCCATCATCTCAGCCCAAAAACTCCTGAAACTGATAAGCAACTTCAGCAAAGTCTCAGGATATAAAATCAATGTGCAAAAATCACAAGCATTCCTATACACCAATAACAGACTTAAAGAGAACCAAATCAAGAACAAACTGCCATTCACAATTGCTACAAAGAAAATAAAATACCTAGGAATACAACTCACAAGGAATGTAAGGGACCTCTTTAAGGAAAACTACAAACCACTGCTCAACGAAATAAGAGAGGACACAAACAGATGGAGAAACATTCCATGTTCGTGGTTAGGAAGAATCAATATCATGAAAATGGCTATACTGCCCAAAGTAATTTACACAATCAATGCTATCCCCATCCAACTACCATTGAATTTCTTCACAGAACTGGAAGAAAACACCATGAACTTTATATAGAACCAAAAGAGAGCCCGCATATCCTAGTCAATTCTAAGCAAAAAGAACACAGTGGGAGGCATCACACTACCAGACTTCAAACTATACTACAAGGCTACAGTAATCAAAACAGCATGGTACTGGTACCAAAACAGAGATATAGACCAATGGAACAGAACAGAGGCATCAGAGGCAACACAACATATCTACAACCATATAATCTTTGATAAACCAGACAAAAACAAGCAATGGGGAAAGAATTTTCTGTTTAATAAATGGTGTTGGGAAAACTGGCTAGCCATGTGCAGAAAGCAGAAACTGGGCCCCTTCCTGACACCTTACACTAAAATTAACTCCAGATGGATTAAAGACTTAAACATAAGACCTGACACAATAAAAACCCTAGAAGAAAATCTAGGCAAAACCGTTCAGGACATAGGAGTAGGCAAGGACTTCATGAATAAAACACCAAAAGCATTGGCAACAAAAGCCAAAATAGACAAATGGGAGGTAACCAACTCCACAGCTTCTGCACAGCAAAAAAACAGTCACTAGAGTGAATCGGCCACCATCAGAATCGAAAAAAAATCTTTTCAGTTTACGCATCTGACAAAGGGCTGATATCCAGCATTTACAAAGAACTCAAACAGATTTACAGGAGAAAAACAAACAAGCCCATTCAAAAATGGGCAAAGGATATCAACAGACACTTTACAAAAGAAGACATACATGAGGCCAACAAACACATGAAAACATGCCCATCATCACTGGTCATTAGAGAGATGCAAATCAAAACCACATTGAGATACCATCGCACACCAGTTAGAATGGCGATCATTAAAAAATCTGGAGACAGCAGATGCTGGAGAGGATATGGAGAAATAGGAACACTCTTACACTGTTGGTGGGAGTGTAAATTAGTTCAACCATTGTGGAAGACAGTGTGGCGATTCCTCAAGGACCTAGAAATAGAAATTCCATTTGACCCAGCAATCCCCTTCCTGGGTATATATCCAAAGGAATATAAATGGTTCTACTAAAAGGACACATGCACACGAATGTTCATTGCAGCACTGTTTACAATAGCAAAGACCTGGAACCAACCTAAATGCCCATCGATGATAGACTGGACTGGGAAAATGTGGCATATATACACCATGGAATATTATGCAGCAATCAAAAATGATGAGTTTGTGTCCTCTGTAAGGACATGAATGAATCTGGAGAACATCATTCTCAGCAAACTGACACAAGAACCGAAAACGAAATACCGCATATTCTCACTCATAGGCAGGTGAGAAAAATGAGAACATATGGACAGAGGGAGGGGGTCTACTACACACTGGGGTCTATTGGGGGATGGGGAGGGACAGTGGGGAGGGCTGGGAGGATAGCCTGGGGATAACTGCCAAGTCTGAGTGAAGGGGAGGAAGGTAGCAAACACAGTGCCATGTGTGTACCTATGCAACTATCTTGTACGTTGTGCACATGTACACCAAAACCTATAATTCAATAAAAATTTTAAAATTTAAAAAAATAAAAAAAAATTTTAAAAATGTGGAGTAGTCTGAAGTCTATTTAATGCAGCCACATATTCAGAGCCTCAGTGAACAATACACACTTGGGAAATAGACAAATGGGACCTAATCAACTCCACAGCTTCTGCACAGCAAAAAACAGTCACTAGAGTGAATCGGCAACCATCAGAATGGGAAAAAATCTTTGCAGTTTACGATCTGACAAAGGGCTGATATCCAGAATTTACAAAGAACTCAAACAGATTTACAGGAGAAAACAAACAAGCCCATTCAAAAATGGGCAAAGGATATGAACAGACACTTTACAAAAGAAGACATACATGAGGCCAACAAACACATGAAAAATGCTCATCATCACTGGTCATTAGAGAGATGCAAATCAAAACCACATTGAGATACCATCTCACACCAGTTAGAATGGCGATCATTAAAAATCTGGAGACAGCAGATGCTGGAGAGGATGTGGAGAAATAGGAACACTCTTACACTGTTGGTGGGAGTGTAAATTAGTTCAACCATTGTGGAAGACAGTGTGGCGATTCCTCAAGGACCTAGAAATAGAAATTCCATTTGACCCAGCAATCCCATTACTGGGTATATATCCAAAGGAATATAAATGGTTCTACTATAAGGACACATGCACACGAATGTTCATTGCAGCACTGTTTACAATAGCAAAGACCTGGAACCAACCCAAATGCCCATCGATGATGAACTGGACTGGGAAAATGCGGCACATATGCACCATGGAATATTATGCAGCAATCAAAAATGATGAGTTTGTGTTCTTTGTAAGGACATGGATAAATCTGAGAACATCATTCTCAGCAAACTGACACAAGAACAGAAAAGAATACCGCATATTCTCACTCATAGGCAGGTGAGAAAATGAGAACACATGGACACAGGGAGGGGGTCTACTACACACTGGGGTCTATTGGGGGATGGGGGAGGGACAGTGGGGAGGGCTGGGGAGGGATAGCCTGGGGATAACTGCCAAGTCTGAGTGAAGGGGAGGAAGGTAGCAAACACAGTGCCATGTGTGTACCTATGCAACTATCTTGCACGTTCTGCACATGTACCCCAAAAACTATAATTCAATAAAAATTTAAAAAAATTTAAAAAATTAAAAAATGTGGAGTAGTCTGAAGTCTATTTAATGCAGCCACATATTCAGAGCCTCAGTGAACAATACACACTTGGGAAATAGTCAAGTGTCTATTTTATATGGCCACTCTTTTGGCGCCTCACTGAGTGACCCACACCTGGGAAATAGTCAGGACAGTTTCATATTAACACTCATTGAAAGCCTCAAAGAATAATGCATACCTGTAAAACAGTCAGGAATCTATTTTATTTGGTCACTTTCAGAGCCTCAGTGAATAATACACACCTGGGGAACAGTGAGGAATCTATTTTATGTGGCCACTCATTCAAAGCTTCACTGAATAGTGCAAACCTGGAGAATTCTCCAGAGTCTATTTGGAATGGCAATGCATTCACTGAATCTGTGATTAACACAAACCTAGGGAATAGTGAGGAATCTATTCCAAGTGGTGACATATTCAGAGCCTCAGTGAATAATAAACACCTGGAGAATAATCAGGAGTCTATTGCTTATGGCCCCTCATTCAGCCCCTCAGTAAATAATGCAAGTCTGTCGAGTACTGAGGGGTCTATTTCGTATGGCCACTCATTTCGAGCCTCACTGAATAGTACACACCTGGGAAAAAGTCAGAAGTGTATTTCACATGGCCACTCATTCCGAGGCTCAGTGAATAATTCACACCTGTTGAATACTCAGGAGTCTTTTTCATATGGTGAATCATTCAGAGTCACACTGAATAATACACACCTTAGGAATAGTCAGAATTCTGTTTAATATGACCACTCATTATGAGCCTAAATGAATAAGGCATGTCTGTGGAGTACTGAGGATACTAATTCATATTGCTCCCCAAATCTGAGATTCCGTGAATAATAAAAACCTGTGAAATTATTAGAAATTTATTTTATGGTGTCAGGTCTTACGTTTAAGTCTTTAATCCATCTGGAGTTAATTTTAGTGTAAGGTGTCAGGAAGGGGTCCAGTTTCTGCTTTCTGCACATGGCTAGCCAGTTTTCCCAACACCATTTATTAAATAGGGAATCCTTTCCCCATTGCCTGTTTTTGTCTGTTTTATCAAAGATAATATGGTTGTAGATGTGTTGTGTTGCCTCCGATGCCTCTGTTCTGTTCCATTGGTCTATATCTCTGTTTTGGTACCAGTACCATGCTGTTTTGATTACTGGAGCCTTGTAGTATAGTTTGAAGTCTGGTAGCGTGATGCCTCCCGCTGTGTTCTTTTTGCTTAGAATTGACTTGGCTATGCGGGCTCTTTTTTGGTTCCATATGAAATTCATGGTGTTTTTTTCCAGTTCTGTGAAGAAATTCAATGGTAGTTTGATGGGGATAGCATTGATTGTGTAAATTACTTTGGGCAGTATAGCCATTTTCACGATATTGATTCTTCCTAACCACGAACATGGAATGTTTCTCCATCTGTTTGTGTCCTCTCTTATTTCGTTGAGCAGTTGTTTGTAGTTTTCCTTAAAGAGGTCCCTTACATTCCTAGTGAGTTGTATTCCTAGGTATTTTATTTTCTTTGTAGCAATTGTGAATGGCAGTTCCTTCTTGATTTGGTTCTCTTTAAGTCTGTTATTGGTGTATAGGAATGCTTGTGATTTTTGAACATTGATTTTATATCCTGAGACTCAAAACACCAAAAGCATTGGCATCAAAAGCCAAAATAGACAAATGGGACCTAATCAAACTCCACAGCTTCTGCACGGCAAAAGAAACAGTCACTAGAGTGAATCAGCAACCATCAGAATGGGAAAAAATCTTTGCAGTTTACACATCTGACAAAGGGCTGATATCCAGAATTTACAAAGAACTCAAACAGATTTACAGGAAAAAAACAAACAAGCCCATTCAAAATGGGCAAAGGATATGAACAGAAACTTTACAAAAGAAGACATACATGAGGCCAATAAACATATGAAAAGTGCTCATCGTCATTGGTCATTAGAGATGCAAATCAAAACCACATTGAGATACCATCTCACACCAGTTAGAATGGCGATCATTAAAAATCTGGAGACAGCAGATGCTGGAGAGGATGTGGAGAAATAGGAACACTCTTACACTGTTGGTGGAGTGTAAATTAGTTCAACCATTGTGGAAGACAGTGTGGCGATTCCTCAGGGACCTAGAAATAGAAATTCCATTTGACCCAGCAATCCCATTACTGGGTATCTATCCAAAGGACTATAAATCGTTCTACTATAAGGACACATGCACACGCATGTTCATCGCAGCACTGTTTACAATAGCAAAGACCTGGAACCAACCCAAATGCCCAAAGATGATAAACTGGACTGGGAAAATGTGGCACATATACACCATGGAATATTATGCAGCAATCAAAAGTGATGAGTTTGTGTCCTTTGTAGGGACATGGATGAATCTGGAGAACATCATTCTCAGCAAACTGACACAAGAACAGAAAAAGAAATACCGCATATACTCACTCATAGGTGGGTGAGAAAAAGGAGAACACATGGACACAGAGAGGCGGTCTACTATACACTGGGGACTGTTGGGGGGAATGGGGGTGGGACAGCGGGGGGGGCTAGGGGGGATAGCCTGGGGATGAATACCAAGTGTGGGTGAAGGGGAGGAAAGCAGCAAAGCACACTGCCATGTGTGTACCTATGCAACTATCTTGCTCGTTCTGCACATGTACCCCCAAACCTATAATGCAATAAAATTTTTTTTTAAAAAATTTATTTTATATGGAAACCCTTTGGGAACCACAAGAAATAATACACAACTAGGGAATATTCAGTATTCTATTTCATATGGCCACTCAGAAAATCAGTGAATAATGCACACAGGAGGAATAATCAGTGAATATTAGGAGTCTATTTCTTATGAAACTCAGAGCCTCAGTGAATAATTCACACCACGGTAATAGTAAGGAGCCTCTTTCACATGACCACTGATTAAGCATCTCACTGAATGATACACACCTGGTGAATCATCAGGATTCTATTTCATAGGACCACTCATTCAGAGCCTTACTGAATAATTCACAGTGGGGCAATAGTCAGGAGTCTATTTCATATGGCCTCTCATTCAAGGCTTCAGTGAATAATAAACTCCGGTGGAGAAGTCAGGACCCTATTTAAGATAGCCACAAATTAAGCACCTCTTTGAAGGATACACACTGGGTGATAGTCGGGAGTCTATTTGATATGGACGCTCATACAGAAACTCTTTGAATAATGCACATGTGGGGAATAATCAGTAGTCTATTTCATACGGTTATTCCTTTAGAGAATCAATGAATAACGCACACCTGTGGAGTAAAATGGATGCTGTTTTATATAGCCACACTTTCAGTGTTTCAATGAATAATATATATATCTGGAATAGTCAGAAATCTTTTTCATATGGTCACCCGTTCAGTGCCACAGTGAATAACGCACCCCTGGGAAATAGTCAAGGGTCTACTTCAAACTGCGACATATTCTGAGTTTCTGTAAATAATGCACAGCTGGGGAATAGTCAGGAGTCTCTTTCTTATGCCCACTTATTCAGAGTCTCATTCCTTAATACACACCTGGGGAAGAGTTAAGAGCCTAATTTATATAGGCACTCACTTAGAGTCTCAGTGAATAATGCACACCTTGGTATACACGTAAGTCTATTTTGTATGGCCACCAAATCAAAGCCTGAGTGAGTAATGAACAGCTTTGGAATAGTGAGGAGTCTATTCCATATGCCCACTTAATCAGAGTCTCAGTTAATAAAACACACCTGTGGAATAGTCAGGAGGCTATTTTTTATGACCAAACTTTCAGAGCTTCTGTGTATAATGCACACAGGGGCATACTAAGGGCACTATTACATATGGCTACTCATTCAGAGCTTCTCGGAATAATGAACACCTGTCGAGTACTCATAAGTCTATTTCATATAGCTACACATTCAAAGCCTCACTGAATAATACACACTTGGGGGAAAGTCAAAATTCTATTTCATAAAGCCACTCTTTCAGAACCCAACCTAAAAACGCACTCCTGGGAGTATTCAAGATTCTCTTTTCTATGGCCACACATTCAGAGCACATATTCAGAGGCTTAGTAAATCATGCATACCTTGGGAATACTCAGTAGTCTATTTCATAGAGCCACTCATTCAGAGATTCACTAAATAATACAAATATGTGGAATAGATAGCATCCTATTTCATATGACCACACAAGCAGAGCCTCACTGAGTAAGACACACCTGGGGAAGAGTTACCAGTCTACTTAATATAGCCACTAATTTACAGCCTCAGTGAACAACACATACCTGTGGAATAGACACTAGTCTATTTTATTTTATTTTATTTTATTTTATTTTATTTTATTTTTGCATTTATTGCTTTATTATACAGTCATAAATGTTCTTTACTTATTATTTACATCTACTGCATACAGGTAAAATATATGTATTGCACTATTATTGGAAGCCCATGGTCTAGTTTTCTTTTCATTTTCTTAAAAGTGACTTTAAAATAACAGATTTCCATATTTGCCAAGTCAAATTTATACAACTTTTAATGTATAGCTTCTTTTATGATGTTTTATGTTTAAGAAATTTTAATCTATCCAAGGTTTGAAGATGTTCTTCCATCTTGTCTAACAAATCTATTTTTTTTTAGCTTTTCACAGGATTTTTTTGGAGTCTCTTCCTTTATGTTTTTTTTAAAAAAATTAATGCATTATAGTTTTGGGGTACATGTGCAGAACGTGCAAGATAGTTGCATTGGTACACACACGGCAGTGTGTTTTGCTGCCTTCCTCCCCTTCACCCACACTTGGCATATCTCCCCAAGCTATCGCTCCCCAGCCCCCACCCCACTGTCCCTCCCCCATTCCCCCCAGTAGACCCCAGTATGTAGTAGACCCCCTCCCTGTGTCCATGTGTTCTCATTTCTCTCACCCGCATAGGAGTGAGAATATGCGGTATTTCCTTTTCTGTTCTTTTGTCAGTTTGCTGAGAATAATGTTCTCCAGATTTATCCATGTCCTTACAAAGGACACAAACTCATCATTTTTGATTGCTGCATAATATTCCATGGTGTATATGTGCCACATTTTTCGAGTCCAGTCTATCATTGATGGGCATTTGGGTTGGTTCCAGGTCTTTGCTATTGTAAACAGTGCTGCAATGAACATTCGTGTGCATGTGTCCTTATAGTAGAACCATTTATATTCCTTTGGATATATACCCAGTAATGGAATTGCTGGGTCAAATGGAATTTCTATTTCTAGCAATCATTTATGATTACTGCATAATATTCCATGGTGTATATGTGCCACATTTTTCCAGTCCAGTCTATCATCGATGGGCATTTGGGTTGGTTCCAAGTCTTTGCTATTGTAAACAGTGCTGCAATGAACATTCGTGTGCATGTGTCCTTATAGTAGAACCATTTATATTCCTTTGGATATATACCCAGTAATGGGATTTCTGGGTCAAATGGAATTTCTATTTCTAGGCCCTTGAGGAATCGCCACTCTGTCTTCCACAATGGTTGAACTAATTTACACTCCCAACAGTGTAAGAGTGTTCCTATTTCTCCACATCCTCTCCAGCATCTGCTGTCTCCAGATTTTTTAATGATCGCCATTCTAACTGGTGTGAGATGGTATCTCAATGTGGTTTTGATTTGCATCTCTCTAATAACCAGTGATGATGAGCATTTTTTCATGTGTTTGCTGGTCTCATGTATGTCTTCTTTTGTAAAGTGTCTGTTCATATCCTTTGCCCATTTTTGAATGGGCTCATTAGTTTTTTTTTTCAGTAAATCTGTTTGAGTTATTTGTAAATTCTGGATATCAGTCCTTTGTCAGATGTGTAAACTGCAAAGATTTTTTTCCATTCTGATGGCTGCCGATTCACTCTAGTGACTGTTTCTTTTGCCATGCAAAAGCTGTGAAGTTTGATTAGGTCCCATTTGTCTATTTTGGCTTTTGTTGCCAATGCTTTTGGTGTTTTGGTCATGAAGTCCTTGCCTACTCCTATGTCCCGAATGGTTTTGCCTAGATTTTCTTCTAGGGTTTTTATGGTGCCAGGTCTTAGGTTTGTCTTTAATCCATCTGGAGTTAATTTTAGTGTATGGTGTCAGGAAGGGGTCCAGTTTCTGCTTTCTGCACATGGCTAGCCAGTTTTCCCAACACCATTTATTAAACAGGGAATCCTTTCCCCATTGCTTGCTTTTGTCTGTTTTATCAAAGATTATATGGTTGTAGATATGTTGTGTTGCCTCCAATGCCTCTGTTCTGTTCCATTGGTCTATATCTCTGTTTTGGTACCAGTACCATGCTGTTTCTTTCTTTTTTTTAATTATTTTTCTTTCTTTTTTTTTTAGAAGGAAAGAAAAATAGGGGAAGAAAAAGAGGGAGAGAGAACAGGAATATTGCTTTATTGTATGAATGGGTATTAATAATGGCCGATCATTAGTTTGTGTATTTAAAGTGGAGAATACATATTTTATGTATCTAAAGTGGAGAGCTCTACAAATGCTTATTAAGTTTACTTGTTACTGATCTGAGTGCAAATTCTGGATATCCTTATTGATTTTCTGTCTCGTTGAGTCTAAATCTCTTTATGGGTCTTGTGTATCTGGGTGTTAGGATGCATTGATTCTTATACCACTCTGTCTTTGTTGCTTTGAAATCTGTTTTTTCAAATGCATGAATTGCAACTCCTTTTTGTTTATTTATTTGCTTTTGTTCTCCATTTGGTTGGTAGATCTTTCTCCAACCCTTTGTTTTGAGTCTTTGTGTATCTTTGGATATAAAATGGGTCTGGATGTAGTATACCGTTAGGTTTTGGCTGTGTCTTTTGATTGGGGAATTTAGTCAATTTCAGTTTAGGATTACTGCCATTTGATGTTAAGTGGCTATTTTATCCATTCATTGATGTAAATTTTTCTTTATGTTGATGCTCTTTACTTTTTGGTATGTTTTTTGAAAGGCTAATACTGGTTGTTCCTTTCTGTGTGTAATGCTTCTTTCAGAAGTTTTTGTAAAGCAGGCCTGGTGGTAATAAAATCTCTTAATACTTGCTTGTTCATAAAAGATTTTATTTTTCTTTCAATTGTGAAGCTTAGTTTAGCAGGATATGAAATTCTGGGCTGAAAGTTCTGTTCTTTAAAAATGTTAAATATCGGGCCCCACTCTCTTCTGGCTTGTAGGGTTTCTGCTGAGAGATTTTCTGTAAGTCTAATAGGCTTCCCTTTGTGGGTTACCTGACCTTTCTCTCTAGTTGCCCTTAGTATTTTCTCCTTTGTTTCAACCCTGGTGAATCTAATGATTATGTGTCTTGGGGTTGCTCTTCTTAAGAAATATCTTTGTGGTGTTCTCTGTATTACCTGAGGTTGAATAGTATCCTGCTTTGCTAGATTGGGAAAATTCTCCTGGATAATATCCTGAAGAGTATTTTCCAGCTGGGATTCATTCTCTCCATCACATTCAGGTACATCTATCAAACGTAGATTAGGTCTTTTCACATAGTCCCATAATTCTTGGAGATTTTGCTCATTCCTTTTTATCCTTTTTTCTCTATTCTTGTCTTCTCGTTCCATTTCATTAATTTGGCCTTCGACCTCTGATATCCTTTCTTCTGCTTGATCAATTCGGCTATTCAAACGTGTGCATATTTCACTAAGTTCTCTTGTTGTATTTTTCAACTCCATTAGTTCATTTATATTTCTCTCTATATTGTCAATTCTTTTTAACATTTCATCAAGCCTTTTTTCAAAGTTCTTAGTTTCTTTACATTGGGTTAGAACAAGTTGTTTCAATTCCCAGAAGTTTTTTACCATCCACCTTCTAAAGTCTCCTTCAGATACTGGAACACAGTCCTCTTCCATTAGGGCTTGTTCTATTGCTGATGAGGAATTACTATCCCCTGTAGAGGAAGAGGGGTTCTGACTTTCGGTTTTCTCGGCCTTTTTAGGCTGTTTTTTCCCCTTTATTGTGATTTTATCCATCTGATGTCTTTACAATTAGCGCCTTTCTGATTAAGTTCCTGAGAGGATGTCCAATTTATTGATTCCCAGTGCTGAAATCCGAGCAACCCACTGCGCCGGCCAAAACAGCAGCGATAAGTCTGATGGTGCTCTTCTGCCTGGAAATCTCCAGTCTGGCTTCCTTCTTGAGTCCGCAACAAGCAGCTCTGCCTTCCCGGAGCTCCAAACACCAGTCAGTAGGGGAACCAGTTCCGCTCACTGTGCACAAAGAGCTGCCGCGCCAAGGTGATGACAAAACCGCTGCGCCAGCCACAGAAGTCACGCTGGAGACCCGTGGGGCTCCTCCACTGGAAATCTTCTGGTCCGTGGGCGACGAAAATACCTCTGAAAATGTGGCTTCCTCACGTTTTTCGAGCTATCACTGGGAGCTACAAACCCGACCTGTTAGCGATCAGCCATCTTGGATCTCTCTCCTACCATGCTGTTTTGATTACTGTAGCCTTGTTGTATAGTTTGAAGACTGGTAGTATGATGCCTCTCGCTGTGTTCTTTTTGCTTAGAATTGACTTGGCTATGCGGGCTCTCTTTTTTTTTTTCCATATGAAGTTCATGGTGGTTTTTTTCAGTTCTGTGATGAGATTCAATGGTAGTTTGATGGGGATAGCATTGATTGTGTAGATTACTTTGGGCAGTATAGCCATTTTCACGATATTGATTCTTCCTAACCACGATCATGGAATGTTCTCCATCTGTTTGTGTCCTCTCTTATTTCGTTGAGCAGTAATTTGTAGTTTTCCTTGAAGAGGTCCCTTACGTTCCTTGTGAGTTGTATTCCTAGGTATTTTATTTTCTTTGTAGCAATTGTGAATGGCAGTTCGTTATTGATTTGGTTCTCTTTAAAGCTGTTATTGGTGTATAGGAATGCTTGTAATTTTTGAACATTGATTTTATATCCTGAGACTTTATTGAAGTTGCTTATCAGTTTCAGGAGATTTTGGGCTGAGACGATGGCGTCTTCTAGGTATACTATGATGTCGTCTGCAAATAGAGACAATTTGGCTTCCACCTTTTCTATTTGAATACCCTTTATTTCTTTTTCTTGCCTGATTTCTCTGACTAGACCTTCCAGTACTATGTTGAATAGGAGTGGTGAGAGAAGGAATCCTTGTCTAGAGCTGGATTTCAAAGGGAATGCTTCCAGGTTTGCCCATTAAGGATGATATTGGCTGTTGGTTTGTCATAAATAGCTTTTATTACTTTGAGATATGTTCCCCAAGTTTCTTGAGGGCTTTTAGCACAAACGGCTGTTGAATTTTGTCAAGTGCCTTCTCTGCGTCAATTGAGATAATCATGTGTTTTTTTTTAGTTCTGTTTATTTGGTGAATTACATTTATAGACTTGCTTATGTTGAAACAGACTTGCATCCCCAATATGAATCCTACTTGATCATGATAGATAAGTTTTATAATGTGCTGTTGCAATCGGTTTGCCAGTATTTTATTGAAGATTTTTGCATCTATGTTCATCGTTGATATTGGCCTGAAATTTTCTTTTCTTGTTGAGTCTCTGACGGGTTTTGGTATCAGGATGATGTTGGTCTCATTAAATAATTTGTGAAGGGTTCCCTCTTTTTGAATTATTTGGAAAAGTTTCAGAAGGAATGGTACCAGCTCCTCTTTGTGTGTCTGGTAGAATTCGGCTGTGAACCCATCTGGACCAGGGCTTTTATTTTGTGGTAGGTTCTTAATAGCTGCCTCAACTTTAGACCATATTATTGGTCATTCATCGTTTTGGCTTCCTCCTGGTTTAGGCTTACGAGGACACAGGTGTCCAGGAATTTATCCATTTCTTCTTGGTTTACTAGTTTATGTGCATAGAGTTGTTTGTAGTATTCTCTGATGATGGTGTGAATTTCTGTGGAATCTGTGGTTATTTCCCCTTTATCGTTTTTCATTGCATCTATTTGGTTGTTCTCTCTTTTCTTTTTTATCAGTCTGGCTAGTTGTCTGTCTATTTTTGTTGATCTTTCGGAAAACCAGCTCTTGGATTTATTGATTTTTTGGAGGGTTTTTCGTGTCTCTATCTATTTCAGTTCTGCTCTGATCTTAGTTATTTCTTGTCTTTCACTAGGTTTTGAGCTTTTTTGATCTTGCTCCTCTAGCTTGTTCAATTTTGACAATAGGGTGTCAATTCTACATCGTTCCACTCTTCTCATGTGGGCACTTTTTGCTATATATTTTCCTCTACAGCCTGCTGAAATTTGTCCCAGAGATTCTCGTATGTTGTGTCTTCGTTCTTGTTGGTTTTGAAGAACTTCTTTATTTCTGCCTTCATTTCATTGTTTATCCAATCGACATTCAAGAGCCAGTTGTTCAGTTTCCATAAAGCTGTGCGGTTCTGAGTTATTTTCTGAATTCTGTGTTCTAATTTGATTGCACTATGGTCTGAGAGACTGTTTGTTATGATTTCAGTTGTTTTGCATTTGCTGAGGAGTGCTTTACTTCCAATTATGTGGTCGATTTTGGAGTAGGTGTGGTATGGTGCTGAGAAAAATGTATATTCTGTGTATTTTGGGTGGAGAGTTCTGTAAATGTCTATCAGGTTTGCTTGTTCCAGGTCTGAGTTCAGGTCCTGGATATCCTTGTTAATTTTCTGTCTGGTTGATCTGTCTGATATTGACAATGGAGTGTTAAAGTCTCCCACTATTATTGTGTGGGAGTCTAAGTCTCTTTGTAAGTCATTAAGAACTTGCCTTATATATCTGGGTGCTCCTGCATTGGGTCCATATATATTTAGAATTGTTAGCTCTTCTTGTTGTATCGATCCTTTTACCATTACGTAATGACCTTCTTTGTCTCTTTGGATTTTTTTGCTTTAAAGTCTATTTTATCAGAGATGAGGATTGCAACTCCTGCTTTTTTTTTTTTGCTCTCCATTTGCTTGGTAAATTTCCTCCATCCATTTATTTTGAGCCTTTTTGTATCCTTACGTGTGAGGTGGGTTTCCTGGATACAGCACACTGATGGATTTTGGTTTTTATCCAATTTGCCATTCTGTGTCTTTTGATTGGTGCATTTAACTGATTTACATTTAGGGTTAATATTGTTATGTGTGAATTTGATACTGCCATTTTGATGCTAGCTGGCTGCTTTGCCCATTGGTTCATGTAGATTCCTCATTTTGTTGATGCTCTTTAGCATTTGGTATGCTTTTAGGATGGCTAGTACTGGTTTTTTCTTTTTTATGTGTAGTGCCTCTTTCAGGAGCTGTTGTAAAGCAGGCCTGGTGGTGACAAAATCTCTGAGTTCTTGCTTGTTGGCAAAAGATTTTATTCTTCCTTCACTTATGAAGCTCAGTTTGGCTGGATATGAAATTCTGGGTTGAAATTTTTTTAATTTAATGATGTTGAATATTGGCCCCCTCTCTCTTCTGGCTTGTAGAGTTTCTGCCGAGAGATCTGCTGTGAGTCTGATGGGCTTCCCTTTGTGGGTGAACCGACCCTTCTCTGTGGCTGCCCTTAGTATTTTCTCCTTCATTTCAACCCTGGTGAATCTGACGATTATGTGCCTTGGGGTTGCTCTTCTTGCAGATTATCTTTATGGTGTTCTCTGTATTTCCTGGAGTTGAGTGTTGGCCTGCCTTGCTGGGTTGGGGAAATTTTCGGGGATAATATCCCGACGAGTATTTTCCCGCTTAGATTCATTCTCTTCATCACATTCTGGTACACCTATCAAACGTATTTTAGGTCCCTTCACATAGTTCTACATTTCTTGGAGATTTTGTTCATTTCTCTTTGCACTTTTTTCTCTAATCTTGGTTTCTCTTTTTATTTCATTGAGTTGATCTTCGACTTCTGATATTCTTTCTTCTGCTTGGTCAATTCAGCTGTTGAAACTTGTGCATGCTTTGCGAAGTTTTCATGTTGTGTTTTTCAGCTCTTTCAATTCATTTTTATTTCTCTCTAAGTTGTCCATTCTTGTTATCATTTCCTCGAATCTTTTTTCCAATCTTTTTTCAAGGTTCTTAGTTTCTTTGCATTGATTTAGAACATGTTCTTTTAGATCACTGAAGTTTGTCATTATCCACTTTCTGAAGTCTGATTCCATAATTTTGTCACTCTCATTCTCTGTCCAGCTTTGTTCCCTTGCTGGTGAGGCGCTTTGATTCTTTGTAGGAGGTGAGGTGTTTTGGCTTCTGGTGTTTTTCTTCTTGTTGCGCTGGTTTCTTCCCATCTTTGTGAATTTATCCACCTGTCGTCTTAGTAGTTGCTGACTTTTCGATTGGGTCTCTGAGTGGACGCCCAGATTGTTGATGATGAATTATTTCTGTTACTTAGTTTTCTTTCTATCGGTTTAGCCCCTCTGCTGTATGAGTGCTGAGGTCCACTCAAGGCCCTGACTGTCTGGGGTACACCTGTAGCCACTGCAGAATAATGAGGGATGCTACCAGTTTCTTCTTCTGCTATCTTTGTTTCAAAATGATGCCCCCAAAATGTGAGTCTGATTAGTCCTTTTTTGAGGTGGCTCTTGGATATATAGGGGCCAGGGAGCTGCTTGAGGAGATGGTCTATACTTTATAGGAGCTCCAGTGCTGAGCTGTGAGCTTCGTTGTTCATTCAGGGTTGCTGGGCAGATGTGTTTTGGTCTTCTGCAGCAGAACTTATAAACCCCCCTACTTTTTTTTTTCCTCAGATGCTCTGTCTCAGGGAGTTCGGGCTTTATTTATGAGTATCTGTTGCACTGTCCTGCCCAGCTAGGAAGCAGTCTATTCACTTTTTTCCTTCAGGTGCTCCGCCCTGCTAGCATGGGTCTTTCCTGCTGACTCAGGGTTTGGTTCTACTGTGGTGCACTTTGCCCTGTTTGCAGAGTCTCTCTGTCATGGCTGGTTAGCTCAGCAACGGGTGGTACCTCAGTATGGGTGGATTGCGTCTATAGTGAAGGATGTCCCTCCCACACCAAGCTGCACCATCCTGGATTCAGCTGTCCCTGCAGCAAAACTCTCAATCCCGAGCACCTTGAATCACTGCACTGCTTGTTTCTGTGAGAATAGAACCCGCCAATCCCGATCACCTGGCTTTTTGCCTAAGAGTCCCTCCTATCACTTTGTCTTTTCTTCTTTCCAAATTGAATGGTTGACTGTCTCACTGGCGCCCCAGGCACCTGCTGATTGGCCACTGGGATCTGTGCAATCTCTCCTGTGGCGGCCCAATGCACCATCTCAAATCGGTCTTCCCAGGAATCTCCTGGTCTAGCTCACTGTCCAAGTCCCACTCAATCAAATGGCCATGTCAATCTGCCCTCCCAAAACTCAGATTGCCAGTTTAAAAAATCACTGAGACCAGTGAGTTTTGTGTGGGCTGCTGCTGGGCCGTGATGCGGGCCGAAACAGCCACACAAGACAAAAGGGCTGCGCTGCTGACTTGTGTCTCTCCTACACCTTGAAATTTTGCCATTCTGTGGGCAACAAAAGTCCGTCTGAAAATGCGGCTAGGACTCACCCTCTGGGCCTTCACTGAGAGCTGCAATCCTAAGTTGTTTCTACGGTGCCACCTTGGAACCTCAGAAGTTCATTATTAACTGAAACATTGAATTAGAGGCAATTCAATTCAATAGACACCTGACTATTGCTCCATTGTGAATTATTCAATAAGGTTCTAAATGAGTGGTAGTATCAAATAGAATCCTGAGGATTACCCAGGTGTGTATTATTCAGGGAGGCACAGAAAGTGTGGCCATATAAAAAATGCTCCACTATTACCCTGGTATGCATTATACACTTAGGTTTTAAATGAGTGGCTACATGAAGTAGACTCTTAACTCTTCCCCAGGTGTGTATTATTGAATGAGAGTCTGACTAAGTGGGGATAAAAATGAGACTCTTGTGTATTTCCCGGGTGTGCATTACTTACAGAGACTCTGAATGTGAAGCCATTTGAAGTAGACCCTTGACTATTTTTGAGGAGAGTATTCTTCACACAGGCCCTGAATGAGTGGCCATGTGAAAGAGATTCCTGACTTATCAGATATATATATTATTCACTGAAACATTAAAAGAGTAGCCTTATGAAATAGACCCCATTTTGCTCCACAGGTGTGCATCATTTTTTGACTCTCCAAACAAATCACCAGATAAAATAAACTGATTATTCCCAAATTCGCAT